>APFE030598463.1:0-140142 GCA_000404065.3 Pinus taeda
GGGTTGGATGATCATGAACTTCCAACCCCAACTTCTTGACTAGATCAGTTGTAGTGAGATTCGCCTACGATCCTTAGTCAAACAGAGCATCAATCTTCGTCTTCTTGACTTGTATATTTACATTGAAAAGTTTGGTCATTTATTTCTCTTCCTGTTGCTGAAGGCTACTCAAATTCACCTCCTTCTGCATTGACATGCAGATGATCTTCTCATCCATGGCTGAGTTTCTTTCAATTTGGTTGCTCGATTAGTGGCCATGAGATTATTCTTCTTATATCTTTCTTCTTGTTCTTCGGGTTTAGCTCTAGATACAACTTCCAACACTTCTCCTCTGTATGGCCATCAATGTTGCAGTGGTTGCTGGGATCTTAATGGTGTATTGTAGCTATCGTCTTTTTATCTTTTCCCTCTTTTTGTTTCTTCTTCCCATCCATAGAAGCATCTTTTTTCTCCTTTTTCTTCAGTCCACTTGATTGCGCTCTTTTTAGACCTATGTTATCCAAGTAATTTTCCTATACACAAGCCTTATCCACCGTTTTGGGCTTGAACAACATCACTTTCTCACACAGATGGTGGTGGAGACCCCCTAAATACTTGAGGAATACACCTGGGTTCTTTAGAGAGATACCCAACATTATAGCCATCTTTCTGAATTCAATGGTGTACTCTTGCATGCTTTGGCCTGACATTTACCTGAAGTAATTCTCCGGATCCACTAATCTTCTACGTACCCAATGGGATAAACAGTGACTTAATGAGTGTTTTGAAATCCTTCCACTTAGTTACTGGAGGTTCTCCCTCCAACCTCAGGGTTTCTGTGTGGCTCTCTCACCAAGTCAATGCATGGCCCTCCAATTTTAGACACATGAACGAGATCTTCTGCCCTTCCTCGATCTAATGGACACTTAAATAAACTTCCAGTAGCTGCAACTAGTGGTTCAACTTCAAAGCATCGATCTCGTCATGGTATGGCTTGATATCAATTTTTTCTTCCACTTTAAACAGGGATTGGTTCACAGCACTCGAACTGGGTTGATCTTTTCTAGGTTCTTTCTTCAGATGGTTATCATCGTCTTCTTGTTCTCCTGATCCCCCTTATAATTTTTCCTCTGCATTTGAACCCCCTTCTTCTCAAAATATCCCCAACTTATTGGTTAGGGTTTCCATGAGGAGTTTTACATTGCAGTTTATATCTGTGACTTGTTCTTCAAGCCGCAAAAACCTCACCTCTACAGGATCACGAGGTTCATTTACATATTTGTCACCCATGATTAGGGTTTTATGATTTTCAGTCGTATTAATCTAGATCTATGCAATATTGACAAGATACCCAAAAAAATTGCTTTGATACCAAATTATCTGTAAACTTCCATGGATATTCCACTAGACAGTTTGTCACAACAGATTTGATAATATTATATTAAAAATATCAGATTCTACACTATTATAGTTTTATTTAATTTCTAGATTTGCATATCTTACTATAATTAGTGCATGCATGCGAATACAAATTATGCAGAAAAGTAGAGAAAAAATATAATAAGATCAAACACACATAAGACACAAGATATGCTCTCTAGAAAACCTTTCAGGAGAAAACCCAACCAAAAGGTGAGGTCGCTTCGCTCTCTTTCTCTGTCTGGAAATATGGCTGCAGATACAAATAAGTAATGTTTGTGGCCCATGGGCTGCTACAATGCACAGAACCTCTGTGTGTGCTCTACCTCCTATCTATCCTAGCTATCCTTTTTCATCTATGGAACAAAATTATCTCGAAAGAATGGAATGCATCTTCCTCCTAGTGGCCTGGTTATAACATAGCCCGATAGCCTACTAGTGGTTGAGTTTGACTACATCAACTCTTAACTAGAGTCACAAAATAGACTCTTCTAGAGTCTTCTACATCAAAAACACACGTCTAGCCCCTTTTCCAAACACTTGTCTAGCCCCTTTTCCATGAATAATGGCGGCTGACACATCATCCTCCTGAACTATAGGTGTGACAATAGGAAGGTTAACTTCTCAGTGGCATGACTTTTTCATATGGACTCTGATTGACACGATTCTTGCATCATTGAAAATATTTTTTTTGTGTAGAACAACATGAAATATGTGGCACCTAAGTGACAAAATTTTACCCCAAAAATGCATTTTTTTATGCCTCAAAATGCTCCCGAAAGGTTTGAAACCCTGTTACGACAAACTGGGTCCCGCCAGTAAAAACGGTCCCGTGAGCTAATTCCTCCTATTTTTCCACTCTAAATGCATCGATATGGATGAAAAAGAATATAATTATACAATTCATATCCCACATACATATTATAAACAACTCATTAAACATGTTCATCACATAAGTATAACTGAGAACCATAAGCAACAATATAAACAATAAATAATGCAAAAAATCACATTATCACACACAAGACAAAAGATTTATGGTGGAAACCCTTATGGGAGAAAAAGCACCCTTGTTGCTGCTTCTCTACTCTAAATTTCTCTTATGTCAAGCAATTTGTCTTTTACATAGCTTTTTGACTCCCATCAACATGCAGACTCGACCTCATCTATAATATGCCAACACTGATTGGCTAGGAGACTCGATTTTACTGATTAGATCGGAAGAATCTATTCTCACAAAGATCTATAGGCTACCATCTATTGAAGGCCACGATGATCAATGATCCTCACCCAAATCTAATTAGACTATCCAACTACCATTGGATTGATAAACTATTCCTTTTGCTGAAGCTTCAATATCAATGCTCCTCTCCCATGAAGTCACTGCTCCTCTCCACTATGCAGACCTCGCTACCTCTATTTTCAAACTGGATCCAAGACTCTTTGGTCAACAAGAATTGAACTCTGCATACATTCTCTCAGTAGAAGGATCTCATCATCAAATCAAAATAATAAACTCCACAAACAAATGCTCTCCAAACTAGCAAAATTGTGTCCACATAAAATCTAAATACAATCAAACCCTCATAATAATATAATGCTGCAAATTAGCAATACCATCATAAGACACTATGGCTATGTGCCAAATGAATCAACAAATCATACAAAAACAAGTGTGAGAGGATCACCAACAAAAACACTACCTAGCAACATACAAAACTCTCCAAAACAAACTCTACTCTAGTAACTTCAGTTCTGATCTATTTTGAATCATGCTTCAAATATGCTCATTATGCAACAATTAATGCTCATAAACTGAAGCAGATACACTCTCCAATAGTTCTAAAGCATACACTACTTATCTGCAACCTTATCACTACACATACACTCAAGATCTAACACCATCAACAACCACTAAGCTCCAAAGACAAGAATATAAAACCTGTAGGGACAAATTGAGCTTAGTGCTAGGGTTAAGGGCGCACAAATTGGACCAAATCAATCCACTAACATCACTACTTGTGCACTTAAGGTATTCAAATCATTGGAGAACATTTTCAAACCTTTTATGACCTTATCCAATTAATGTTGAAGCTACTGGGAATTAGCAAGTCATTTTTTACCCAAACAACATGAGGAATGCAGGGAAAAATCACTTCCAAAAAGCATATGCTACTCCTATGAAGTTGATCTAGGTTCAGGTGTGATGAAGGACCCCTCCAAGACCTTTTACTTTCATGATGTGTTAAATTTCCTTTTTAAAATAACATCAATGAATACATGTGCATGCTATAAAGAAGAGGAACATGACAATCATCAACAACATAAAAACATAAGCCATTGATAACGGAGTTCGTCCAGGAGGGACTACTTCTCCGGGCCCTAGTGTCAATATTACGTAGGCTGCTGCAACTAAGAGCTGTCAATAGTGATGATGTACATAGAGGTGATGTCGTTACCATACAAGGAGAAAATGCCCGCACACAGGAGTGGCTCCAAGAGATGTTCCGCTACAGGAACTCTCAATCAAAAGACTCCAATCAGTATGACACAAACTCATGCATGATGAGCATCCCACCAACATGGCATAAAAGGGATCTCAATGCAAAACATGCATGACAAAAACATGAGTATCCCATCAACATACAACAAAGGGATCTCAGAACATAACATGACGAATCATGACAACAAGTAAATCACATAGATGATTCCGTGTCACATCAAGAAGGAATCATGAAAACAAGTAATAAACAAGATCCCTCATCAACATCAAACAACGATTTGTGCAACACAATGCATAGAAAAAGAAGTACATGAATACACTGCATATACCTCACAACCAGGGGCCATTTGAAGAAGAAAATTTCAAACTGCTGAAGCTGTTCATGCCATCGATATCACGGCATCATTCACATGGAAATGGCTGCTCACACATAAATGTTAACACTTACATCGCACTTAGAAAAGTGGCTGAATAATAGAATGAGAAAATGAGAAATATGAACACACCATTAGAATTGTGGCGTCGAATAGTGCAAAATCGACTATCCAAAATATGAATTTTGAGAAATTGAGAATCTGGGGCTCAAGGAATCTTTTAGATTCCCCCTAGATTCCTTAAAGATTCTGCTCCATAGGTGGAATGGAAATCTACAACTCCAAAGTTGAATCTGGCTTCACTATTGCGATCCCTACGGAAAACCATGAAAAACGACTGTAAACTTGAATATATTCTGACATGGAGAAAAATTACCTCCTCAGGAAAATTTCATGGATCATGGTTCCGCTCCTTGTTTCTGCAGCAGTCATGGTTCCACCTGAAAAAATATTAAAATATTATGTGTCTCGAAAAATGTGTCATGAGTCTGCTCCTGGTTCCATCGCTCATGCTTCTACAATGCACTCCTATTTTCTCTCCATTCCGCCACCTCTTCTCTCCCCGTGTAAAAGAAGTTAAAGGGTTAAATAAAAAATGGCAGCGGAGTTAACATAACCAACCCACATGTCTCAACGGTGGCGGAGGAGGCTATGAAGGTAGAGGTTGCGGTTTTGGATCTCCAAAATAGTGCGTTAACTTTTTTATTTGTTGGCCCATTAACACATTTAACCATGGTACTTTGTTATGTTTGTTGGGTTCATTTATCGTTTGTTGTATGAGGCTACCGCATGGTGGCAGGCCAACCCACATGGCTGGTGCAGGCTCGGTACCCACCGACCTCCCCTTTATATACTATGCACATAGTGGGGGTGTGGACCGAGTTCCAAGGAGGTGGCCCGTGCCCACCCCATTTTAGATTTTTAACATGGTGTGAATGGGTTGGGGGTCTCGGTAGGGTGATGGCCACCGAGCCACATTTGTTTAATAAGATTTTGTTGTATGGTTCTGGGGGCGGCAGGGTCATGGTTGCCCACCCCTTTTTTTTAATATATTTGTTACATGGGATATGAGGGGTGGTGTGGGTGGTGGCCCGCCAACACGCACACACACACACACACACACACACACACACACACACACACACACACACACACACATAGATATTATGTTTTTATTTGAAAATATGGCATTTTTTTGAATCTTTAGAAAACAAGGGATATTGGGCAAATTAACGAGGACACAATTTGACCAATTTCGGGAGCTAGGTTTCATGCCTCAAGGTTGGTCAAATTGTAGGACACTTAAACCTGGCCCACAACCCAACTTTGACCAAAACTTTGACTGACTCGTTCTCCCTCATATGCTCTCAGATTGATGAACCGTTCACACCTTTGCGATTAGGGTGATGAGATCTACGCTTTAGTCCTAGGTTGAAATCATTCTGAGCACTTTGATTTTCAAGCATTCATAAGCCTTCTTTGTCCTATGTTTCTCTGGAGCCACCTGGATTAGACGTAAACCCCACGTATGTATGCCATTCCTACGAAGGAAACTAGCTTATACCCAGGAAAATTCAAGTTTTCCACTCTTCTGTGATCCAAACTTCCTGAAACTAATCCTCTTCTTCTCTAAGCACTTGTACAAGCCTCCAGACCTCTGACATAGATTCTGATGAATATGCAAGTGGATCAAACATGTCTCCCAAGTGTTATTTTCCAAGTTTACATAGAAGGCCAACAAACAAGGTTGGAAAGAGTTCCAACAAGTCTTCCACTCTCCAACAATCATTTCCACAAGCTACAACACCTCTGATAGACTTGCAATACCCTGTAGCACCATCATCAAGCCATCACATCATTGAGACAATTCATCCTTATAAGCATAGACACGATGACCTAGTTGACAATTCACCTAGTATGGCATCAATCATCTCCATCACATGTAGATCTACATCATCAACTTGTAGCATCATCATCAACCAACCAATGCCATCATCTGACCATCATGACTGTGTCATTAAGTGTGTCATCATCATAGGATCAATCATCAATTCCAACACATACTGACAGACACCAACTGCTACATCAATCTACATCATCATGAGGTTGACATAAGAACATGGCATCATAAGGTTGACATCATAAGGTTGACGTCAATTCCGACATAATCATCCCAATATTAACACAACTAGATGCAACCATACTACAATTAATGGAATCTACACATAAGATAGGCTACAAGTGGTTGACATCAATGCAAACATGAGCTAGCTTCCATCATGAAGGAGTGCCATCATCAACTAACTAGACCATGCACACCATAGTGCTAAGAAGGTCCCCCTTTGGCATTGATAGAAACCATATGCAAACTTTAGACCATCATCCCCTATCTCCCCCCCTTTGACGTCAATGGAAAAGGGCCAACTCCATATGAAAAGGTAAGAAGAAATGAAGCACAAATACTGGTGTACCTAACATGGGTGAAAAATAATACATATCAATGGTCATCCATGCCTCCATACACACAAGAAACATCCTTTATCTCTCCACATATTAGAAGTAGTAAGAAACAAATATACCAATCATCATTCAGAGACACATACCGACCGACAACCTTTAGCAACAAGTAGCAATATGCCAACATAAGGAAATCATAATCAACATATGCATCATCATCATCATATAAAAACTATGAGAAACAATAAGTATATGCATCACTATGCACATAAACATCAATCCACAATCTCCCCCATAACTACATGGCAACAACTACCAAAATATCTCATCACATGAGGCCAAAAACCCCAATTGTCATAACATAGTATGAGGCACACCATGAACACCTCAAGTGGATCATAATGCCAACAATGTATGGCTGAAGAAAAATAGGAACAAATAATGCTCCCCCTAAACATATTCCATTGTCAAAATCAATTCCAACTTGTAATGAACCACTTCTCTTGTAAACAATGCTTCCTTTGAAAAATAGAAGAATCATATGGATTGAGACTCTACATGACCATGACTCAAATGACATATACATTAATATATACATGGTTGTAGCAGTGACATAAGACCTCATATATAACTCATGACTAAGTGACCTAAAGGATAATACAATATAAGTATATGGCTTCATGAGCATTATACGTGTTTTCTCAATGAAATACATACTACTATGATAATCTCCTATGGACCAATGAATCAGAAACATAATACATCATGGATATTACATCATCATTAGCCCATATATATGGTTGCAAAAATAGACTCATGATACTCCTCCATAACAAGCCTATCACCAAGATGACTCATCAACTATTGACTGGATTCTCAACCAACACATAATGATGAAACAATAGCATATACATGGCTGGTCCATGTCGCATGTTATCTCAATACATCATGAAGTAATGATCACAATATATGCATGGCTGTACATATTTTCAACTAGTTGTTAGAGAAAACCAAAAGCATATACATGGCTGAAAATGTCCTCCTTTTTCTACTCATGAAAGACATATAAGGTTGTTACAATCACATGAGTGAAAAGGATTGAAAGATAAAAACTAAGTCATGAATCTCAATACCATGCATAGCTCCCCTTGAGCTCAATATATCTCCAATAGACAGGATGATCCCGTGGAACTAAATGTGCATGAGGCTCAAATGAAATCATCATACACTCCCCCTGAGGTTATGCACCTCTCATGAATTCTGCAATCCTCTATAAATATGCATGAATAATCACCTCTCATGAATTCTGCAATCCTCTATAAATATGCATGAATAATCATAGACTGTAGGAGGGAATCCTCTTCATTGGTTGAAGATCTTCTATGCATTCCTCCACACCATCTTGGGATACTTCTTATCCTCATTCATATACTTCTTCTCTTGCTTCACTAGTTTTGTGCTAGATCCTCTTTGTTTTTGGTGCTTTTGAGGGTTTTGGCTTGAGTAACAAGGAACCAAACAATCTCTTGCCATATGGCCAAATCTATGAAATATATAACACTCCATATAGCCAAGAGGATCACATATTCTTTTACTCATGCCAGATCTAAACCTTGCATAAAATGTGTCTCTCCCCTAATGGTTAGACTTGCAATCTATTGCCTTATAACCAAATAGGTTACATGAATAACAATAACCATAAAAAACACGATTATAGTTGTTGGCAAATCTCCTTGGTTGCTCAAATTGCTACAATCTCTGCTGATTTGATCTATACATTTTGCTTCACTAATTAATTGCAATATGCCCAAACTTGTGATGGCAGTAGCATTGTATCTCATGCATCAAAGAAATAAAATGACTTTTCTTCCTTTGAAACCTAATGGAGTTGCCATGAGCATCTCTAGAAGAAAAATGTATTCTGAAAGTAGGTTCTCCTTGAGACTTTCCTTTCTGTTGTTGGTTTTGCTGCTTGATTGGTTGTTTCTGCTTGTTTCTCTTCTATTGGTCCTTTTGTTTGCTATTCAACTGTTGGATCTATTTCTTATTTCCTTGGATCTCACTTTTGCTGTTGGAATTGTTTGCTACATATTTCTTGGTTTCTTTTTTGGTGTTTTTACCCTCATGTAAACTAGACTCACCCTTTTGAAATCCAAGACCAGATTTATCTAATGATGATCTTTGAATCTCAAAACAATTATCCAAAGTTATGGTACTCTTCTCCATCTTCCACTACTTTCTCAAGGAAACCATTTCAGCTTCTAATTTCTCAACCTCTTCTACCTTCACTTGATATTGCTTCCTCATACCTTCCTCGACTTTTTCTGATTCTGTTAGTTTAATTTTTAAGCTCACAATCTCTTCCTTGAGATTGGCCTCATTATCAACACAGATCCGCAATAGTTTTTATTGATCCTTGCATGCAATTGTTAGTCTAGGAATCTAAGATCTAATACCATTAATAACATTCACATCTTCCATATGTGCTTCAGCGTGATCAAAATTTGAATAATAAAAATTATAACTCAATAGAAAATCATTAATATTTATGCCTTTGGCTTGAATATTTTGTGATTCCTTCTCATCGTCCGCTGAATCATGTGCACTAGAAGAATGTCACTCTTGTGGCTGAGAGTTTTGTTTTTGAAGGCCCTTCATCTTGTTCTTCTTCTTGTTTCTCTTCTTCTCATTTTCCCTATTGCTGTTGGTACGACCTCCAAATATGGATTATAGCTCGTCCCACATTTATTTGGCATGTTCAAACCCACTAGCCTCTTCATATCATCATCATGAAGATTCTTGTAGATTATGCATCTCTCTTGTGAATCTTGTTACAAAACTTCATTTACAATTGGATCCTCTCCACAACCTTCACATACTACTTTCCAAATATTAGATCCATAGCATAATAATTGAGATTTAATATTTTTGTGTTATACCTTGTAATTTGCAGCAGTGAGGACAACCACTCTGAAAAAAAATAAATTCAATTTCCACCAACAAACCCCAGATATACTCTCCAATGATCAAGTTGTAACCAAGAGCCTCGCTCTGAAACCAATTTTTGGAAACCTTTGAGCACTATTGAGAGGGGGGGCAGTGAATCAATAGCGTGATCTATATACATTTTTTTTCCTTTTATTAACTTGAATTACTGAATCACATACATATTAGTAGAAACTCATTAAAAATGTGCATCACATAAGTATAACTAATAACCATAAGAAACATTATAACAATAAACAATGCACACAATCACATCATCACACATACGACACAAGATTTATGGTGGAAACCCTTTCAGGAGAAAAACCACTCTCCTCTGAATTTCTATTATGTAAAGCAATTTGTCTTTTACATAGCTTGTTGACTCCCATTAGCATGAAGACTTGACCTCATGTACAATATAACAACATTGATCGACTAGGAGACTCAATTCTATTGATGAGCCTCATCATTAGGTAATTATATGGGCCTTAATTCACCTCCTAGCTTAGTTAAACCAACTATTCTCACAACTTATTAAATACTTTTGATTATTTTTTGTTTATGTTATGAGTTAGAGTTGGATATTTTGCTTTATGGTCTAATGTGCATTTAATGCAAGATAAAAGGATAAAAGCAAGGAATTTTGGTAAATACCTTGGTCAAAACTCGAATGGGACAAGGGAGAGGAATTATAGGATTTAAATCCTCCTCATTTACTACCCCTCCATTCGAATATTCATCCATCAGCTCGGAGTGCAAACAACCAAATCATGAGGAACACACCCGAGCAAGTGAAAGACAAAGCACCAGTTATCTTGAAGTTTGGGAGCCGAGCCTCACTAATTTTAAGAAAGTCATTGGAGACTTCAGCTGTATAAGTAGAAAGGCCTAGGACCTTAGTAGGATTCAAAGTTTTGATTGTAAAACTCTTCTCTATTTTCGAGCTGCAAGACTTGTGACTATTTTTGATGTAATCCATTGTTTTGATAATAAGAATGAGTTTTGTTTTGAGCCAACACTGAGTTAGCTCATAGGGCTGAAGCTCTTGGGTTAGGGCCCAACCCTAGCAGCCAAGGCTCCTCTTTATTGTACATGTATGCTAGCATAGATTCATAGTTTAATTGTTCATTTGCTTAAGTATTTGCATTTCCATTACAACAGTGTAGATTAGATTGGTTGTATGTTAGTTTGCTTCCATTTGTGCCTTCTTTTAGCTAGCAGGTTACAAAGGAGAAAAAGGATCACCATAATGTTGTCACTAGGTGCCTCAGCCTTACTTCCTCCCTTTAGGATCATGACTTGAGGAAGAGACCCTTCAACAACCCCAAAAACACAGATTTCTAGTTCTTGCATGAGCTTTGAAGTTTGTTGCCTTGATTCAATACTTGGTTCATTTCATTGTCATCTTTTTCCATTACTCTATTTTTGCAATAAGATCTCACTCATGTTCTCATTTCCTTCAGCATTGTCTTCATGCATAATATGGGCAATTGATTCATGCTTTTCAAGTTTATGAAGATGTATTTTGTTGCATAGTTCTTGAAAGACACACATGTTTTAAGCACTGTAGGTACTTCAAGAGGATGTCTAGATTTCATCACTAGAATCCATCTTCTACCTCATCAACCTTAACCATCTCTTGTTCCACCATCACCTTCACTAGTTTTTTTGTCCTTTTTCATTGAAAGTCCCCTAGACACATTGAGTGAATCTAGCTATCTCTTCTCTTGGATATTGACTCCTGAGTATTCCTAGACCTTCTAACACCCTATCCCACTCATCACACACCTTTTCCCAGCTTCCCAACATATCCAACACCTCACAATTAGCTCTCACATGTATCTTGTAGGTTTCCTATAATTCCTATAGGATCATCCTGTAGGTTTCTAGTACATCCTGTAGGTTTTCTTAAAACAACTCGTTTTGAGGCCGAATTGATGGGGAACCTCTAGGAAGTCACAAAAGCCTCCTAGGACCCTTCCACACCATCCAATCACTCCATAAGCCTTTTATCCTTCCTCCATCACCTTCCATCCACCTGTCACATCCACAAGAACAATTAGTTTGCATACTTGATTTTTCCCAAAAAAAATCCAAAAAAGGTGAAAACAGATTTAGCTTAGTTTTCTTGCTTACACATTAGTATGGTTTGATCCTCTCTACTTTTGTAGCTTAAATGGTAGCATTAGGTTAGTGTTGATTTAGCAATTCTGCTTAGCATAATTGTTTAAATGGTTAATTAGGATATGGCGTGATTTAGCATTATATGCTGGTTTCTTCATTATTGTAGTAGAGTAGCTCTCTTACAATAGATTTGATCTTCTTCCATCAAAGAATCAAGCTTCTTCTGACTCTATAGAAGTCTGGCTTGGAACCCCTAGGGTCTCTCACTGGATGAACAGTGACAACAAGCAAGACCTTCACTTTACTTGTGCATATAGCACTGTCACCTCCAAGTTTGTACAAACCCCGGGTTGATAAGTAAATATGGTAGCCCAGGAGTTGCAGGATCCTGGCTGCAATACTGGCGCTCATCACATTTTGGCGTCGTTGTCGGGGAGTTGTCTAAGTAGAATGTGATTACTGCTTTTCTTTCATCTATTTCTTGTCTTCAATTTTCTGCCATTAGTTTATTTTTGCAAAACTAATCTAGTAGCTTCCTTTCTTTCATATTTTATTATGTGCTTTCATTTCCATTATGTAAGTAGAATTTCAATTCAACAAGTAGCTTCTTCATTCTGTCAGTGATTTATTAAATCAGCAATTTTCATTTCTACAAAGTACTTTCCAGCTTAAAAGAATTTACAAAAAGCAACCCAAAAACATTTCCTTTCATGCCTCATAGGAATAGGAACAATTTAGGGAAATTCTTGCCAAATACCCCCACTGCATCCAACCACCAACCTTCTCTCTTCTTCGGTGGCTGTGAACTGGAGGAATCTTTAATTGATCAACCTGACATATTTGAAGAACCTACAGGGGAAGAAGAATAAGAGGAACCCATTCCTACTAAACCAATGGCTGAAAACCGAAATGACAAAGGGAATAGAGAGAGAGTTGAGGGTGTCTTCCCTATCAGGGAAACCAATGGGGACACTAATATGAAGAATATAAGCCCCTCTGAGCCACCTCATTTCCATGGCCTGACCACAAAGGACCCCGACACTTTCCTATTTGAGTTTGCTGTTATATGTCAAACCTATGACTATACAGATGATGAGAAAAAATTAAAACTGTTTCATTCTACCCTCAAGGATGTAGCATTGCGTTGGTTCATGGGTTTACCTGGAGATAGCATCACAACTTGGGCTCAAATGCAACAGGCTTTTAACAACAAATATCAAGACTACACTTGTTAGCAAGAGGAGATATCTACCAATTACCCTATGAGGAAATCAAGACTATCTTTGGAAACCATTCCAGGGCAGCCAGGAAAAAGGGTAGGGGTAGTCAACCAATGGCCAATACATCATCTTCCAACTCATCCATCAAGGGTGACATTGGAAATATGCTGGAAGATTTCAAAAGTGAGATGCTGCAAACCATTGCCTTACAATTAGACACCATGAACATCAAAAGGAAGCAAGAGGAAGCAGAGAGAGCCTTGGCCATATTTTGCCATAGATGTGTAGAAATTTTGAATAATAAACACATATTCAATGGAGATTATCCTGATCATGTACTATTGCGGAATACATACACAATACATAAGCTCCTCTACGTTGATCATCAATATAGCAGCATCAATAACAATAAAACATCAAGAGCATGCACACATTAACACATTATGTAACCCGGGGAAAGCTTACGGCTGAAAACCCCACACTATCTATATATTAATGATTGGGAACATGTAACATTACAATATTCAACACTTCTCACAAGTATCCAACACTATCTCCACCTGTTACACACAATACAGCTCAGATCTGATCTCCAAATCTATTCCATTGCTTGCTTGCCTCCACTGCTCAATACCTGCTCAAGAATGGATGAGAATGGTTGAACCAAACTCGTATTTACCTCAAAAGAATCATTCACACTGGGAATCACGTGAGTAGAGGCTATACTCACTTGGTATTGGCCAATTCTCATTGGCATAACTCAATCCCATTGATTGTGCAAATCCTCATGAACACCTATAGTCACAACTGATAACAATTTGATCCTCTAACACTTGTCCCTGCTGAACTGAACATGCACTGACATGCAACTGAGTTAACTGATGTACTCTTTAGTTTCATTATGAGTTAATAATTAGTTTAAAAACTCATCATTAGTCTATTTTCAGTTACACTAATTACAACTAGTTTAACCAAGTTAAACTGAACACAACTCCATCAACTCCACAATCAACTCCACCAAACTCAGCTGATTGAGTTCTAACTGAAGTCATGCATGCAACAACTCAACTGACCCACAAAGAAAACATATTTCCTTCTGACAGCTGCATGTGCCACATATATAGCTCAAACTAAAGTTCTCCAAGAGAATAAGATAAAGTTTATAGTCTAAATATTATTATAAGCTAATAATATTTGACTGCTCTATAATTAGACTTATAAGTGTTACCGCTGTTGTCTAAAAATAGAAGTCCATCTATTTTTGCCAACTTGACCAATCATCCATAAATAGCATCCTGCAACTCATAGACATGATCCATATGTCTAAAAATAGACATAGTCTAAAAATAGACTTTGCGCCATAATTTGCCTGCGGGCCCACTTAGTGAAGGTGACTCTTTTCACTAAGCTCCATCATCTTGTTGTAATCTCAACGCTCCCTCTCGAAAAGATATGGATTATCAGCAACCCCTATCCTACCTCGGTGGTATTCGAATTTTCTCCTAGTGAGAGCCTTCATCAGAATATCAACATCCTGATCCTCCGTTAGAATGTATGAAAGTAACATGATCCTCCGCTGCACACAATCTCTGATATGATGGTACCTGATGTCAATGTGTTTAGATCTATCATGAAATACAAGATTAGCTAAGAGTTTAATGCAACTCTGGTTATCACAGTAAATCACAGTAGGATCCAAATGAGAACTGAACAAACCAACCAGAATCTTCCTCATCCATATAGCCTCGCGTGCAGCCAAACTTGGTTGCATATACTCGGCCTCTGCTGAACTGAGTGCCATGGATCTCTGCTTCCTGCTGTACCAAGAAACTGCTGTTGATCCAATACTGAAGACCCCTCCTGATGTGCTCTTTCTGTCTATTGGGCTCCCTGCCCAATCTGCATCCATGAAGCCACATAACTTCACCTCATCCTCCTATATGTACCACAATCCATATCCCGATGTGCCTCTCAATAACGCAATACATGCTTGCCCGCCTTCTAGAAGAGATTGGTAGGCTTAACCATAGCTTGTGAAAGCTGGTTAACTGCATAGCATATATCGGGTCGTGTATTGACCAAATACATCAGCAACCCCACCAACTGTCGATAAAAAGTGGCATCCACTTCTTCTCCCGAAGTGGTATCCTCCTTCCTCCAACCTCCAGGAAGAGGAGTATCAACAGGCTTGCAGCCATGCATGTTGAACTTCTCCAGTATCTCCTAAGAATACTTACCATGAGAAACAAACAGTCCACCATTGCACTTCCATTGTTGCACATCCATCTACATGCAACTGATAAAGGTTCCTTACTCGAACCCCTATCTTCCGGGTCTCACTAGTTGTCTTGCTGCGCAAGAAAGATTTTCCCTTACTGAAAACAATACCATACCCCTTGTCTTCTAACATCGCCACAGAGATAAGATTCTTCTTCAATCCTGGAACATGCATGACTTCCTTCAATACGAAGGGTTTACCAGACTCCGTCTCAAAGGAAATGGTATCGATACCGGTCGCACTGTATCTACCATCATCGCCCATCTTGATGTGCACTCCAAGATCTTTGTCCTCCAGATCAGAAAACAAATCTCTATCTACCGTCATGTGAAAAGACGCACCACTGTCCAAGAACCACACTGATCCCATCACACTTGAAACCAAGCATGTGATCAATGAAAAATCAAGCTCAAACTGTGAGGCTAGAGCCTCTCTTGCTGCAGATCTAGCAACTTGCTTGTTCTTCTTCTTCTGCGGACAATTAATGGCATAGTGTCCGTGCGGGTGACAGTGAAAACACTTTACCTTGGACATGTCCTGCTTCTTGCCTTTCGCACCAGACGGAGAAGCTTTCTTGCTCTTCACTTTCTTTTCTTTAGCAGCCAAAGAACAATTTTCTTCATCAGCTCCATTTGATGAAGATCCGTCCCTGGTACTCCGCCTGATCTCCTCCTGCACAAGATCTGGCCACAGTCTTTCCCATCCTGGCAATTTCTCCTGACCATTGGCAGAGTCTTGATAGGAATGCCAACTCTTCAGAAGACCAAGGAGAGCCAAGCTCACCAAGTCCTCATCATCGACAGTAACCCCCACACTTCCCAGCTCATCTTGACACTAAGTGAACTTCGTGAGATACTTGGGCATACTGTCACCCTTCTCTCATTTGATGTTTCTGAGTTTATCTTTGAGCACCAGCTTCCTCTAATCGCTCTTGCTTTGGAATAATTTTGTTAACAATTTCCACATCAAATATGGAGTAGCCTTTCCATGGAGGCTGGACACAATGTGATCCTTCATGCCCTCCAACAGAATCCTTCGACATTTTGCCATCTTCTTTTGCCAAGCATGAGCTTGAGTAGCATCAGTAGGCTTTGGGACATCCGTTTCTATGAACTCCTTCAACCCGTTATCATCCAATACTGCCTCCATCCTGTCCTTCCATGCAATATAGTTCATACTGCCCTCAAGGGCATACTCCAATCGCAATCCTGTGAAAGACATCTTAGTTTTGACACCAAGAAAACACTGCTGTAAATTCGAATTCCACCAGCTCCAAGTCAACCACTTCCGATCTAGACTTCGTGAGAACAAGGTATTTCTTGTAGAGAGATCGACTGTATGGGAATTCACCGGATATCTCACCTTCCAAAGGAAGGATGAATCCAGAGGATACCTGGCTCGATTACAGACTCTGCCTGAAGAAATAGAATGTAAACACTTCTTGAATAGTAGATCTGATGATCAACAGCTCCGATACCATGTAGAAATTTTGAATAATAAACACATATTCAATGGAGATTATCTTGATCATGTACTATTACGGAATACATACACAATACATAAGCTCCTCTACGTTGATCATCAATATAGCAGCATCAATAACAATAAAACATCAAGAGCATGCACACATTAACAAAGTATGTAACCCGAGGAAAGCTTACGGCTGAAAACCCCACACTATCTGTATATTAATGATTGAGAACATGTAACATTACAATAGTTAATACTTCTCACAAGTATCCAGCACTATCTCCACCTGTTACACACAATACAGCTCAGATCTGATCTCCAAATCTATTCCATTGCTTGCCTGCCTCCACTGCTCAATACCTATTCAAGAATGGATGAGAATGGTTGAACCAAACTCGTATTTAACTCAAAAGAATCACTCACACTGGGAATCACGTGAGCAGAGGCTATAATCACTTGGTATTGGCCAATTCTCATTGGCATAACTCAATCCCATTGATTGTGCAAATCCTCATGCACAACTATAGTCACAACTGATAGCAATCTGATCCTCTAACACCTGCCCCTGCTGAACTGAACATGCACTGACATGCAACTGAGTTAACTGATGTATTATTTAGTTGAATTATGAGTTAATAATTAGTTTAACAACTCATCATTAGTCTATTTGCAGTTAGACTAATTACAACTAGTTTAACCAAGTCAAACTGAACACAACTCCAGCAACTCCACAATCAACTCCACCAAACTCAACTGATTGAGTTCTAACTGAAGTCATGCATGCAACAACTCAACTGACTCATAAGAAAACGTATTTCGTTCTGATAGCTACATGTGCCACATCTGTAGCTCAAACTGAAGTGCTCCAAGATAATAAGGTAAAGTTTATAGTCTAAATATTATTATAAGCTAATAATATTTAACTGCTCTATAATTATACTTGACAGTGTCACCGCTGTTGTCTAAAAATAGAAGTCCATCTATTTTTGCCAACTTGACCAATCATCCATAAACAACATCCTGTAACTCATAGACATGATCCATATGTCTAAAAATAAACATAGTCTAAAAATAGACTTTGCGCCATAATTTGCCAGCGGACCCACTTAGTGAAGGCGACTCTTTTCACTAAGCTCCATCATCTTGTTGCAATCTCAACAAAATATACCCATTAGAATTTGCAGCATACAAATCCTTTTCTACACACAGGTATTTAGAAAATTCTTTCAACACATGAGCTTTATTCTGGTTATTTATAGAAGGTAAAATAAAGGAAGGGAATTTCGAAGCTTCTTGATCAAGAGTCATAATTTCTTTCTTTGAAGAAATTTGTTTTTCTGCCTTGTATGCTTCTTCCTTTACTCTAGTCAACTTTCCAAAGATTTTCGAAGTTGACTCTTCTACACTAGTGGCAGTAATTTCTTCTTCTATATCTTCTTCCTCTTCTTCTTTGTCCCAATAATTAGGAGTGCTCGTGTCAATTCTAAATTTAGGAATTTCTTTGGCCTTTTTCTTCTGTCTTCTTCTCTTCCTCTCTTCTTTTTCAGATTTCTCAGACTATTGGTCTTCATAGAGCAGCTTAAGATTTGCATTAACCAAATCTTATTGTCAACCCAAATCATCAAGAACATCTTTGGCATGTGCACACCAAGTGGTGAGATAATTTCCTATTTGATAGACCTGGTCAAGATCAGTAGGATTTTGAGAGTTATGCTCTAAGAGTGGTGCACAATCAGCTCTTGTGGGTGGTTGTCTTGATTGAGATGAGGAAGTGAAAAACTTAGTTTTTAGTGGCCATTTTCCCCTTTTGACATATCTATGGTTGGCATACTGGAATTCTTCTACAGGTGAGATATTAGATACATATGTCCAGAACATCTTATTTACAACAAGAAATGGCTTTTCTTCAAGAATATACAATTGATCTAATGGAATAGATACAGTGATTTCTTTTGATGGATGACTATATACATTTCATGAAATAAACTTGCGACCGCTGGTCAATGGTTGCTCAGACTCTGAAATGGCTGGTAGAACATGCTTTTGTGGCATAAAGATTGGTCTGGTTCTGGATGACCTATCAGGGAGTATGCGAACATGGCCATCACTAATAGACATTCTTTTAATTTTACTTCTTGGAGTATCTGCCAATGATTTATACTAAATATACTAGTCACTTGGAAGGGCTTCTTTGTTGTAATGAACACCTTCCACCTGAGCATTGCTGACTCCTACGGTTACATAATATTTTAACATTGGTTGCTTTAGTTTAGGTTGTATAGTGTTTGTGAGTTGGAATAATGTCTGAACTAACACAAAGAGATATTCACTATCTTCAACCATCTCAAGACCTTGGACTCCAACTAGGATTTTCCATCAATCTTTTAAATGAACATCAGATAGACTGATGTCATGATATGGATAGATGGTACCATACTAATAGCCAGAATACAAATTTCCTAAAATGGTTCCAATTCGGGCATGGTCATAGTTATGGTGCCGAGTGTCAAAGACCTCAGTTATTCATGGAGTATTGAGTCCATGGCGAAATAATGGAGCTAAACCTATTCTTATCCCTCCACAATGCAAATAAGAAAACCTTTTCTCTTGAACATATTTTTTGAATTTTTTGATTTCATCTTCAGAAAATTAACTTAGACCTGCTATCTGTACAAAAGGACTTGAAATCTTAATTTTCAATTCAACTTCTTTTAACCAATATTCTTTTGATAGACTAAACATTGATGGAACCTAATAAATTTATTTTGAACCCAAAACAGGTGGGTTCTATATTTCGGGATCTTCAACTTTTTCATGTTCAATATGATCACTTTCCACTGAGAGAGAATCAACTTCAGAAATAGTGCATCTATCTATGTTAGAGAGTTATCTTAAGAATTTCAACATGATTTTAATGTAAACTAGACCAGAGATTGACTAAAGTAGCTTTTATCTAATCACCAATTTCATCACAAAATCTTTTCGAATGCTTCGTGGCTGGCTTTAGACTCTATTTGTATTTAATAGAGCTTAGAAAAGGAATGGGGCTCTGATACCAAATAAAAGCAAAGTCGAAATGATAACTTACTTTGAACCAGATTTTGAATAGCTGAAGGTAGCAAATCTAATGATAGCAATTGATACTCCTCACACCGAGAATATGAGCAGACATAACCTATCTTTGTAGAATTTAGACTTCTGTGATCTGTCATAGTTATAAGAAGAGCTTCGGCGTAAATCACATAAATTTATTATAACCATTAGTAAGATTTTATTAATAACCGAATGTTATTTCGTTAAATAAATTACTACTCTTTATAACTAATTTTTACTATTTTCTAGAAATAGATTATTATATTATTAATTTTTAATATTATAGTAATAATAATAATACAAGTTCTTCTAAAGAACTCATTCAAACTAATAACCAATTTATAATAACCATTAATATTAATTTATTAATAACCTAATGGTATTTAATTAAATTACGTAAGATCTATTTATTATACCTAATTTTACTAATTTCTAGAAATGGAATTATCAATATTATAAAAATAGTAAATTTATTAATATAAGTTGGGCTGGGTCCTAGGGTCAAAAATAGCCGTTATATAACCGTTAGAGTCTCTGCTCAGTCTATTTAACTCGCTAGGCCAGATCTGTTTCTTCAACTTGTCCTGACGATGAACCACACTAGTTGGTTCGAAACGCGTCGACAAAGGTATTTTTTATGTGATTTACGCCGAAGCTCTTCTTATAACTATAACCTATCTTTACTTGGGTCTTCTTTAATGCCTTCGCTTTACTTCTCCAGGTTCTTTTGAAGTTTACGAAACTGTCCTCAGACAGGCGGCCTAGCGACTTCAATATTAATTCAAAGATAAAAATTACAATACTTTGCAGATTATAATACAAGATCAAAGAAGCACCTCGTTCCAACCTGTGGGCTTCTCTAGTTTGATCTCTCTTTTATATCTTCCTAAAGGAATCTAATCTAACGTAAGATATGACACAAAGTAGAAATAATTGAGGGTCCTGTCGGCATTTTCTTTATCCAATAGTGTCTACTCAATCTTTTTGGTACAATAATTCTACCAATATCCTTTTGGACTTCAGTCAGAATCATAATCATCATCATTAGAAGACACTTGTCTTACTAAGGCGTTTCGTTCAAGCATCTTGAGGTAGTCGTATTCCATCATCTTTGAGTACTCTTTGTCCCAATTGATATCATGAGGGTCTCGTGCATCTGCATATGTGTCCTGAAAAGTAGATTCTTCAACTTTAGATTTTCCTTTGGCATCTACTGGTATTGTTTCTTTGTCATTTGCAGATGCTTTTGATGTTTGTCCTTGGTTCTGATTTACTTTTACTTTGTGGAGGTTTTGTTGTTGTGGGGTAAACACCACTTCTTGTTTTTCCCACTTGTTTAGAAAAGGTATTGCACTGAGATCAATATCTAGAAAAGAATCTTTAAAGACTTTTCTGAACACTGGAGAAAGTTGAACTGCAAACTCAATGCCATCTATAAGCTCCCACTTAAAGATTTGAAAAATGTTAGTGGAAGTCTCGATTGCATGTTGGACCCATAATCTACAGTTTTCATTAATGTATTATTTTGATTGCCATCCCAATTCAAAAATCATTGAAGTGTAGATTTTGTTTAACAATAGTAGACTAATAATATGAACTACATTGTTGTTCCAATTTCTTGAAACAATGCTGATTGTGATTAATGTCGTTTGGTTAATCACGAATCTTAAAACTTTCGGTTCTCCTTGCAGTGCATCTATTTTCTCTAAAACCTGTCATTTTTTTGTTAATTTTAAATTTCCAAATTCTTTGAACCAGAGAGCCATCTGTTTGATCATTTCTATGTTATTACTAGTCTTATTTTCTCCCTCTATCTCATGATAGATTACTTGCGCAAAAGGATTTGGAGAAATACTTTCTCTTAATCTTAGACTTTGGTAATCTCAAGGGGATGAGAAAGTCCTTAGATATTTTAGAGTTCTCTGGATGCACTAAGACATTGTAATAGATGGCCTTTTCTTGCAAAATCCTTCTTTAATCTCCCAATCGGCAAAATTTTCGAAAATTTCATATTGAGGAAAAGTGTCATTGGGTGCATAGTTTTCATCAAATCTTTGCAGAAAAGATGCTTCAAGTTCCTCAAAAATATCAGGAATTTTTTATGACAAGAGATATTTTTCTAATTCTCCTTTAATTGGAATAACTTCTAAATCCAAAATTTCAGCTCCTGTGTATATGCTTAGAGAAAATTCTATTCCACAATGCTTTGAGGATCCAAATCATATTTTTAGTGAATTGATTGGACCATAGATCTGATAACCTTTTAAAATAAATCTTTACCTTCATGTTGGGCAAAGGGTATACCTTTACCAAGTCAACATATAGGCCTAATGATATGCTAATATTTTTAGACTGTCATGCTTCGAATCTTAGGATCCACTGATTCCTCCTCAGACGCAGACCCACAACTTTCTTGATTTCTTCTATTAAATGATTCACATGGCTTTCGAGAATTCTAAATCTATCTACAAATGTGCTAAAATTATCATCTTGGGGTCCTTTTCCTGGTATTATAAAGAAATTTCTAGGTGATGTGACAAAAACCTTGTTCATATCTCTAGTTAAAGAATCTGCTAAAAATTCAGAATTGTTGGGTATCCATTCAACATCAAAATCAAATTGTTGAAACCCAATCTGCCATGAGAGCAACCTTCCTCTAACAAGCTATCTTGAAATATTGGCAGACAAGAAATACTTGAAGTTCATCAAATCAGTCCTTATAAGAAACTTTACTGGTGCCAAATATAGTTCAAATATCTGTATCCCATTAATAATTGATAAAGTTTCCTTTTCAACAATAAAATAATTATTTTGACTGGGAGAGAATTCACCTGAACTTCTGCCCAAAAACTATTATAAGAATCAGTTTGTAAAATCAGAAGTCTGTCACCTAGTGGTTGTGGGTTTGGAAGTTGCTGACATTCTGAATTAAGCTCTTGAACTACTCTAGTGGCTTATGCTGACCATCCTTCTCTGAGATGTTTTTTGATTGGGGTTGTTTTCTTAGACAACCTAGGAATATATCTGTGCACATAATTTAAGACAACTAAAAATCTTTGAATTGTTTTAGTGTCTTTTAGTTCATCTGCAAACTAAGACAGTTTAGTAAGAACATGGGTTGCATTTGGATTTGTCTATTAACTACAGTGATCCCCAAAAAGTCTATACTATCCTGAAACAAAACCATTTTCTTTTCAAAAAGGACTATGCCATGATTTTGGACTTCACTTAGAAAAATATCTAGATGCTTTAAATGGGTTTCAAGATTGGGACTATGTACAAGTATATCATCTATATATGTTACAATGAAATCATAATTTCCAAAAATAAAATCCATTCTTCTTTGGAAGAATGCAGGAGCATTTTTTAGGCCGAAAGGTACGACCTTCCATTGATAAAAACCTGCAGGACATGTGAAGGCAGTTTTATGTTTGTCTTCTTCTTGGATCTATATTTGATAGTATCCAAACCTCATTCCAAACTTGTTGAATACTTTACTATTTTGAATTTTCTGCATTATTGTCTCTGGTCTAGGCAAAGGGTAGTGAAAACCCTGGGTGATAGCATTTAGAGGTTTATATTTAATTACCATTCGGGGATTTCCTCTGACTATTTCTGAATGATTTCTGACCAGAAATGTTAAACAGGAATAATGAGACATGCTAGATTCAATAAGATTCATACCTAAAAATTCTTTTATTTGTCTCTTAATTTATTGTTCATCTGTGGGGGTGCATGGAATTAATTTTCCCTTGACTCCGTTATCATGTAGAGTCGCTATCTCTTGCTTCGGGCTTTCTACTTTCCAAAATTGTTCTGGATTATTTGAACAACTTTTCAGCAACCTGTCATGGATATAAATCTACTCAGTGGACCAATTTGGGTCAATACATGCCTTTTCTCTGTTTTTTTACTGTACCCTTTCTTCATACAATTGCAAGACTTCTTGCCAATTATTGGAGTCTTTATGTGTTTTTCTTGCTCCAACTCTTTTTTGACTATTCTCTCTTCGAGCCTCTAAATTTGCTATGAATAGTCAAGGCACAACAATAGCCTTCTCCTTCAAATTAATTATCAGGTTATCTTCATTGATAATGATTGGGAGCACAGAATTAATAAAAGGCATTCCAAGCATTAAATAAGAGCAAAGTTGAAATGATAACTTGCGTTGAACTAGATCTTGAAGAGTTGAATGTAGCAAATCTAATGACAATAATTGAAACTCTTCACACCAAGAATACGAGTGGACACAACCTCTATTTCCTTGGGTCTTCTTCAACGCCTTCGCTTCACTTCGCCAGGTTCTTTTGAAGTTTATGAAACTGTCCTCAGACAGGTGATCTAGAGGCTTCAATATTAATTCAAAGATCAAAATTACAATACTTTGCATATTACAATACAAGATCAAAGAAGCACTCCACTCCAACCTGTGGGCTTCTCTAATTTAATCTCACTTTTATAACTTCTAGAGGAATATAATCTAATATAAGATATGATAGAAAGTGGAAATAATTGAGGGTTCTGTCAGCATTTTCTTTATTCAACGGTGTCTACTCAATCTTTCTGGTATAATAAATCTACTGATATCCTTTCGGACTTTGGTCAGAATCATAATCATCATCATCAGAAGACACTTGTCTTGCTAAGGAATTTCGTTCAAGCATCTTGAGGTAGTCGTATTCCATCATCTTTGAGTACTCTTTGTCCCAATTGATATCATGTGGGTCTTGTGCATCTGCATATGTGTCCTAAAAAGTAGATTCTTCAACTTTACCTTTACCTTTTACATCTGTTGATACTGTTTCTTTGTCGTTTGGAGATGCTTTTGACGTTTGTCCATGGTCCTGATTTACTTTTACTTTGTGGAGGTTATGTTTTTGTGGGGTAAACATCACTTCTTGCTTTTCCCACTTGTTTAGAAAAGGTACTGTGTTGATATCAATATCTAGAAAATAATCTTCAAAGAATTTTCTGAACGCGAGAGAAGGCTAAACTGCCAACTCAATACCATCTATAAGCTCCCACTTAAATATTTGAAACATGTTAGTGGAAGTATCAGTTGCATGTTCGACGCATAATCTATAGTTTTCATTAATGTATGCTTTTGATTTCCATCCCAACTCAAAAATCACTTAAGTGAATATTTTGTTTGACAATAATAGACTGATAATATGAACTACATTGTTGTTCCAATTTCCTAAAACAATGTTGATTGTGATTAATGTCGTTTGGTTAATCACGGATCTTAAAAATTTGGATTCTCCTTGCGATTCATCTATTTGTTGTAAAACCTATCATTTTTCTGTTAATTTTAAATTTCCAAATTCTTTGAACCAGAGAGCCAGTCGTTTGATCATTTCTATGTTATTACTGGTCTTATTTTCTCCCTCTATCTCATGATAGAATACTTGCACAAAAGTATTTGGAGAAATACTTTCTCTTAATATTAGACTTTGGTAATCCCAAGGGGATGAGAAAGTCCTTAGATATTGCAAAGTTCTCTGGATGCACTAAGACGTTCTAATAGATTGCCTTTTCCTGCAAAATCCTTCTTTAATCTCCCAATCTGCAAAATTTTTTAAATTTTCATATTGAGGAAAAGTGTCATTGAGTGCATAGTTTTCATCAAATATTTGTAGAAAAGATGCTTCAAGTTCCTCAAAAATATCAGGAATTTTTAATGACAAGAGAAATTTTTCTAATTCTCCTTTGATTGAAATAGCTTCTAAATCCAAAATTTGATCTCCTTTGTATATGCTTAGAGCAAAGTCTATTCCACCTATAAAATGATAGTAATTCAATGCTTTGAGGATCCAAATCATATTTTCTATGAATTGACTGGACCATATATCTGATAAACTTTTAAAATAAATATTTACCTTCATGTTGGGCAAAGGGTATACCTTTACCAAATCAGCATCTAGGCCTAATGGTATGCTAATATTTTTAGACTGCCATGCTTGGTATCTTCGGATCCACTGATTCCTCCTTAGACACAGACCCACAAATTTCTTGATTTCTTCTGTTAAATGATTCACATGGCTTTCAAGAATTTTGAATCTGTCTACACATGTGCTGAAATTATCATCTTGGGGTCCTTTTCCTACTATTATAAAGAAATTTCCTTGTGATGTGATAAAAACCTTGTTCATATCTCTAGTTAAAGAGTCTGTTAAAAAAATCGAATTGTTGGGTATCCATTCAACATCAAAATCAAATCGTTGAAACCAAATCTGCCATGAAAGCAACCTTCCTCTAGCAAGTTGTCTTGAAATCTTGGTAGACAAGAAATACTTGAAGTTCATCAAATCAGTCCTTATAAGAAACTTTACTGGTGCCAGATATAGTTCAAATATCTATATCCCATTAAAAATTGCTTAAGTTTCCTTTTCAGCGATAAAATAATTCTTTTGACTAGGAGAGAATTCACTTGAGGCATATGCGCAAAGTTTTTCTTATTCATTCTCCCATTTCTCAAAAAGAATTGCTACCCAAAAACTATCAAAATCATAAGTCCATCACCTAGTGATTGTGGCTTTGGAAGTTGCTGACATTCTGATTTAAGCTCTTTAACTGTTGCAGTGGCTTCTGTTGACCATGCTTCTCTGAGATGTTTTCTAATTGGGGTATTTTCTCGGACAACCTGGGAATATATCTGTGCACATAATTTAAGACACCTAAAAATATTTGAATTGTTTTAGTGTCTTTTAGTTCATCTACAAACTGAGACAGTTTAGTAAGAACATGGGGTTGCATTTGGATTTGTCCATTAACTATGTTAATCCCCAAAAAGTCTATGCTCTCTTGAAACAAAACCATTTTCTTTTCAGAAAGGACTATACCATGATTTTGGGCTTCACTTAGAAAAATCTCTAGATGCTTTAAATGGTTTCATGATCGGGACTATGTGCAAGTATATCATCTATATATGTTAAAATGAAATCATATTTTCCAAAAATAAAATCCATTCTTCTTTGGAAGAATGCAGGAGCATTTTTGAGGTCGAAAGGTACCACCTTCCATTGATAAAAACCTGCAGGGCATGTGAAGGCAATTTTATGTCTGTCTTCTTCCTGGATTTGTATTTGATATTATCCAGAATTCATAACAAACTTGTTGAATACTTTACTATTTTGAATTTTATGCATTATTGTCTCTGGTCTGGGCAAAGGGTAGTGAAAACCATGGATGATAACATTTAGAGTTTTATAGTTAATTACCATTCGGGGCTTGCCTATGACTATTTCTGAATGATTTCTGACCAGAAACACTGAACAAGAATAATGAGACATGTTGGGTTCAACAAGATTCATACTTAACAATTCTTCTATTTGTCTCTTAATTTCTTGTTCATCTGTGGGGGTGCATGGAATTAATTTTCCCTTGACTCCATTATCATGTAGGGTCACTATCTCTTGGTTCAGGATTTCTACTGTCCAAAATTGTTGTGGATTATTTGAACAGCTTTTCAGCAACCTGTCATGGATAGAAAATTGCTTGATGGACCAATTTGGGTCAATACATGCCTTTTGTCTATTTTTTGACTCTGCCCTTTCTTCATACAATTGCAAGACTTCTTACCAATTATTGGAATCTTTATGTGGTTTTCTTGCTCCAACTCTCTTTTAGCTATTCTCTCTTTGAACCTCTGAATTTGCTATGAATAGTCGAGGCACAACAATAGCCTTCTTCTTTAAATTAATTATCAGCTTATCTTCATTGATAGTGATTGGGAGCACAAAATTAATAAAAGGCATTCCAAGCATTAAATAAGAGCAAAGTTGAAATGATAACTTACTTTGAACTAGATCTTGAAGAGCTGAAGGTAGCAAATCTATTGATAGCAATTGCAACTCCTCACATCGAGAATAGGAGCGGACATGACCTCTCTTTCCTTGGGTCTTCTTCAATGCCTTCGCTTTACTTCTCCAGGTTCTTTTGAAGTTTACGAAACTGTCCTCAGACAGGCAGCCTAGTGGCTTCAATATTAATTCAAAGATCAAAATTACAATACAAGATCAAAGAAGCACTCCATTCCAACCTGTGGGCTTCTCTGGTTTGATCTCACTTTTATAAATTCCTAAAGGAATCTAATCTAATCTAAGATATGACACAAAGTGGAAATAATTTCATTTTCTTTATTCGATGGTGTCTACTAAATCCTTTCGGTACAATAATTCTACCAATATCCTTTCGGACTTCGGTCAGAAACATAATCATCATCATCAGAAGACACTTGTCTTGCTAAGGCATTTCGTTCAAGCATCTTGAGGTAGTTGTATTCCATCATCTTTGAGTACTCTTTGTCCCAATTGATATCATGCGGGTCTTGTGCATCCACATATGTGTCCTGAAAAGTAGATTCTTCAACTTTACCTTTTTCTTTGGCAGCTATTGATATTGTTTCTTTGTTGTTTGGAGATGCTTTTGACGTTTGTCCATGGTCCTGATTTAATTTTACTTTGTGGAGCTTATGTTGTTGTGGGGTAAACATCACTTCTTTCTTTTCCCACTTGTTTAGAAAAGGAACTAGGCTGATATCAATATCTAGAAAAGAATCTTTAAAGAATTTTTTGAACGCGGGAGAAGGTTGAACTGCCAACTCAATACCATCTATAAGCTCCCACTTAAAGATATGAAACATGTTATTGGAAGTCTCGATTGCATGTTGGACCCATAATCTAAAGTTTTCATTAATGTATGCTTTTGATTGCCATCCCAATTCAAAAATCATTGTTGTGTAGATTTTGTTTGACAACAGTAGACAGATAATATGAACTACTTTGTTGTTCCAATTTCTTGAAACAATGATGATTGTGATTAATGTCGTTTGGTTAATCACGAATCTTAAAACTTTCGGTTCTCCTTGTAGTTCATCTATTTGCTGTAAAAGCTGTTGTTTTTATGTTAATTTTAAATTTCCAAATTCTTTGAACCAAAGAGCCAGCTGTTTGATCATTTCTATGTTATTACTGGTCTTATTTTCTCCCTCTATCTCATGACGGAATACTTGCACAAAAGGATTTGGAGAAATACTTTATCTTAATATTAGACTTTGGTAATCCCAAGGGGATGAGAAAGTCCTTAGATATTTCAAAGTTCTTTGGATGCACTAAGACATTCCAATAGATTGCCTTTTCCTGCAAAAATTTTCTTTAATCTCCCAATTGGCAAAAATTTTGAAAATTTCATATTGTGGAAAAGTGTTATTGGGTGCATATTTTCATCAAATCTTTGTAGAAAATATGCTTCATGTTCCTCAAAAATATTAGGAATTTTTAATAACAAATATTTTTCTATTTCTCCTTTCATTGGAATAGCTTCTAAGTCCAAAATTTGAGATCCTATGTATATGCTTAGAGAAAAGTCTATTCCACCTATCAACTGATAGTAATTCAATCCTTTGAGCATCCAATCATATTTTTAATGAATTGACTGGACCATGCATTTGATAAACTTTTAAAATAAATCTTTACCTTCATGTTGGGAAAATGGTATACCTTTACCAAATCAGCATCTAGGCCTAATGATATGCGAATGTTTTTAGACTACCATGCTTGGCATCTTTGAATCCACTGATTCCTCCTCAGATGTAGACCCACAACCTTCTTGATTTTTTTTGTTAAATGATTCACATGGCTTTCAAGAATTCTGAATTTGTCTACAAATGTGATGAAATTATCATCTTGGGGTCCTTTTCCTGGTATTATAAAGAAATTTCCTTGTGATGTGACAAAAACCTTGTTCATATCTCTACTTAAGCGTCTACTAAAAGATTAGAATTGTCGGGTATGCATTCAACATCAAAATCAAATTGTTGAAACCAAATTTGCCATGAGAAACCTTCCTATAGCAAGCCATCTCAAAATCTAGGCAGATAAGAAATACTTAAAGTTCATCAAATCAGTCCTTATAAGAAACTTTACTGGTGCCAGATATAGTTGAAATTTCTGTATCCCATTAAAAATTACTAAAGTTTCCTTTTCAGCAATAAAATGATTCTTATGACTGGGAGAGAATTCACCTGAGGCATATGTGCAAAGTTTTTCTTCTTCATTCTCCCGCTTCTCAAAAAGAATTGTTGCCCAAAAACTATCAGAAGCATCAGTTTGTAAAATCAAAAGTTCGTCACCAAGTGGTTGTAGCTTTGGAAGTTGTTGACATTTTGATTTAAGCTCTTTAACTACTGTAGTGGCTTCTGCTAACCATCCTTCTCTGAGATGTTTTTTGATTGGGGTTGTTTTCTCAGACAACCTGTGAATACATCTGTGCACATAATTTAAGACACCTAAAAATCTTTGAATTGTTTTAACGTCCTTTAGTTCATCTGCAAACTGAGACAGCTTAGTAAGAACATGGGGCTGCATTTGGATTTTTCCGTTAACTACATTGACCCCCCAAAAGTCTATATTGGCTTGAAACAAAACCATTTTCTTTTCAAAAAGGACTATTCCATGATTTTGGACTTCACTTAGAAAAATATCTAGATGCTTTAAATGGTTTTCAGGATCGGGACTATGTACAAGTATATCATCTATATATGTTACAATGAAATCATATTTTCCAAAAATAAAATCCATTCTTCTTTGGAAGAATGCAAGAGCATTTTTTAGGACGAAAGGTACCACCTTCCATTGATAAAAATCTGCATGGCATGTGAAGGCAATTTTATGTTTGTCTTCTTCCTGGATCTGTATTTGATAGTATCCATACTTCCTATCAAACTTGTTGAGTACTTCACTATTTTGAATTTTCTGCATTATTGTCTCTGGTCTGGGCAAAAGGTAGTGAAAACCCTAGGTGATAGCATTTAGAGGTTTATAGTTAATTACCATTTGGGGCTTTCCTCTAACTATTTCTAAATGATTTCTAACTAGAAACGCTAAACAAGAATAATGAGACATGATATGTTCAATAAGATTCATACCTAACAATTCTTCTATATGTCTCTTAATTTCTTATTCATCTGTGGGGGTGCATGGAATTAGTTTTCCCTTGACTCCATTATCATGTAGAGTCACTATCTCTTGCTTTGGGCTTTCTACTATCCAAAATTGTTGTGGATTATTTGAAAAACTTTTCAACAACCTGTCATGGATAGAAATTTATTTGGTGGACCAATTTGGTCAATGCATGCCTTTTGTCTATTTTTTTACTCTACCCTTTCTGCATACAATTACAAGACTTCTTGCCAATTATTGGAGTCTTTATGTGGTTTTCTTGCTCCATCTCTCTTTTGACTATTCTCTCTTCGAGTCTCTGAATTTGCTATGAATAGTCGAGGCACAACAATAGCCTTCTTCTTTAAATTATTTATCAGCTTATCTTCGTTGATAGTGACTGGGAGCACAAAATTAATAAAAGGCATTCCAAGCATTAATCTTGTAGATGGATCAAAATGCTAAATAACTGAGATTTTTACTATATTCCCCCCAACTTTCAAAGATATGTTATCAACTAATTGAACAGATCCCCCTATTGTTTCAGATACAAGAATATTTTGAAGTGGCTTCCAAAGAGATTTAAACAAATATGGATGAGCCAAATTATTTTTGATCCAGGTGGATATTCATGGCCACCCACCAATTCCACTTGGACCCCCACCATTGCTTCTTTCATTTTTTCAGTTTCCTTAATTATAGCAGAGTTTACTATTTTTAGCAGTTTTTCAGGTCCTAAACTTCCGAAGCTATTTTGAGGCCCTAAATGATGTTTTTTTGGGCAATCTACTGCTAGCAACTTCTTGTCTAAAATTAGCTTTTCCAAGGTAGTCCTCGGAGAGATCTTTCCAACTGGCTATCATGCGCATCGAACGGAGATAATATGACCAAGTCACGACCCTGGGAAGTTGACTATCCAACTCACCCCAACGGGGCCCATAAACTCTTGGTGTTACATCTCCTCGGGTTAGGATTTTGGTTGTTTAGGGTTTGCTCTTATTGTTCAATAATAAAAGGCCCTTGAGCCTCATTGTAAGATAGTTCAGAGGCATGTAGCCACCACATCTCTTCTCAGAGATAAGCTACCATCGCCCTCGTTGGTTTATTTCTATTGATGTTTGTAAGCATATTTCAGTATTTTACATTAATGAAATGAACTATTATTTCCACTGCATCTCTGTGTTTATGGTTACCTCTGTAATTTGTTGCATTCCTATTTAAATCTGGATCAGTGGTATCAGAGCAGTCTGCTTTTTCTCTGTTCTTCTGTGGATGTCCCCAACGAGGTCAGATATAAGGAGTTAGGGTTTGAACTGGTCGAACCTTTGCAAGACCTACCTTGCAAATCGCGATGGCCTCCCATGGTGGATGAGAAGAAAGATGAGGGGATAGGAGATCCTATCAAAATCTTGCTCAAAGAAGCCCTCGAGCGACAAAGGAATGCAATGATGGACAGCTTTGTGCAGATTCTTCATTGGCTACTTAGAGGCGACACATTGGCTTCTAGCAGCTACTCTGGAAATGCCACACCCTTTAAGGTACAAGTTAATTTTGAAATCCCCATATTCAAGGGTCAGTTAGACGTAGATGTCATAGATAAATGGTTAAATCTGCTACAGGGTTATTTTTCTGTTTATGAATTTTCGAGTCGGGAAAAGATTGTTTTCACTTTTCTCAAAGTAGCCCCCCATGTTAAGGACTGGTGGGAAACCTACTGCAAGTAGAAGGATGAAAATATCGGCTCACTATTTTCATCCACACCCACCTATAATTCATTACGAGATCCCATTAAGGAGCAGTACTACCCTGTTAGAAGCTATGAGGATAAATACATAAAGTGGACCACGTTGCGGCAGGGAAGGGACCAAGATGTGCCAGAGTTTACCAATATTTTCCCTACGCTTCTCACAAATTTGGGTATCAAGGATTCAGAGCAGCATTTGATACTCAAATACCACATCTACCTGGACAATTACATCCAAGAAGAAATAGAATTCCTGAACGTCTCCTTGCTTGGCATGGCATACCAATATAACTTCAAGGTCGAGCAAAAGTTTAAATAGAAGAAGCGAGACTTTGGATTTTTGAATCTGAAGCAAGAAAAAGGTGCCCCCAAACCACAGAAAAAGGACAAAGCCAAGCCAAGGTGGTCCAAGACAACCCGCCAAAGCTACAAGCAAAGAACAATACCACAAAGCCGAAAAAGGACGCGGGAAAATGGTGTGAGTTCCATAAGAGCTCCACTCATAATGCAAGTGAGTGTTGAGCCAAGCAGTCACTGGTGGCTGAGCTAAAGGTTTCAGAATTAGATGCATGTTCCAACTCTGAGTCAAAACTAGACAAGGGGAATGACAAAGGCAAGCAGATTATTGATGCGGAGCCCAATGCCACTGTTGCCACCACGAAGATCCAAAAAGAGGAACCTGAATATCCAGAGGAGGAGGAGCGTCTCTTCCACTCCAAGATGTGGGTAAAGAGATCCCCACTACAGTTCATTGTCGATAGTAGGAGCCAAAAGAACCTCATTTTGGCAGAGGTCGTGAAGCAGTTGGGCCTACCGACCATAGCACATCCACAATCGTACACCATCGGGTGGCTTCACCAAGGATGGGATCTTCGCGTGAGCCTGCAGTGTCACCTTCCATACAACATCAAGCCCTTCATATATGAGGTATTGTGTGACATTGCTCCCCTTGAAGTTTGTGATGTACTATTGGGACAACCTTACTTGTGAAAGCGACATGTCGTGTATGAATCAAGGCCCCGTGCTGTTATTATTACTTTGGGAAATAAGTTGTACAGGATATCGGAGGTAGCACTGCTTATCACCATCTCTTTGGTTACTACAAAACAATGCATTAAGATCATTTCCAAAATGAGAAATTTGTTTTCCTGATGATACACCCTCAAGGAAAGAAGAAGACAGTGGCCACGACCTCCAAACAGGGCCCCTTCGCATGACAACTACAGATGGACAAGGCCGTGGAGGAGTAAGAGGACATCTTCACCTCCCCTTTAGGGGTTCCTCTTCACTATCAGGTCAAGCACTCCATTGATTTGACCCAGGTATGTCGCTTCCCAATGGACCAATCTATCGGTGGTTCGTTCTAGAGAACGATGAAATCAAGGGACATATTCAGGAGCTGCTGCAGAAAGGTCACATCCGTCTGAGTTCAACACCCTCTAGAAGCCTGACCATGTTGGTACAGAAGAAGGATGGGACTTGGAGACTCTGTATTGACTATCAGGTGTTGAACAAGATCACTATCCATAATAGGTACCCGATCCCACGGATTGATGAGCTCTTGGACCAACTGAAGGGGGCAAAATATTTCAGCAAGATCGATTTGAAGTCAAGATATCACCAGTACCAATCAAACCCTTCGATGTATGGAAGAGTGCCTTCAAAGCCAAAGAGGGCCTTTTCGAATGGTTGGTTATGCCTTTTGGATTGACGAATGCTCTTGAAACCTTCATGAGGCTAATGGATGACATCTTGCGGCCATTCACCAACTCATTTGTAGTGGTATACTTGGTTGACATCCTAATCTTTAGCCAGGGCTAGGAAGAGCAACTCCACCACATCCGATAAGTTCTTCAAACACTACAACAACACAAGTTATGTGCCAATTTAGAGAAATGCACTTTTGGCATGTCCCAGGTTGAGTATCTGGGATACATTATTGATGAACAGGGGGTGCATGTGGATCTAGCCAAGATCCAAGTCATTCAGGATTGGCCCTCTCCAACCACTCTAATAGAGCTCCGCAGCTTTCTAGGTCTTTGCCAACTTCTACCGCAGGTTCATGTTGGGATTTTCTCATATCACTTTGCCCTTGAGTCAAGTCACCAAGGGAGGAGCGAAAGCAAAATTCTTTTTGTCTGAATCTCAATAGAAGGCATTCACAGAGTTGAAAGATCACCTCTACCCGGCACCAGTGCTCGCATTTCCAGACTTGCAACAACCATTTGAGGTTGAGATAGATGCCTCTGACTATGCTATTGGGGCATTCCTTACTCAACATGGGCATCTAGTGGCATATCACAGTGAGACACTTTCATACATAATCGGGAAGTATCCCACTTATGACAAAGAGATGTATTCCATTGTGCATGCCTACCAACAATGGAAACATTACATTTTAGGGAAGGAAATGGTAATCCACATAGACCACCGACCCCTCCAATTCATACAGACCCAAGGGAAATTACAGAATGATCGCCATCAGAAGTGGTACACATCCCTGCAATAGTTCCATTTGAATATCAAGTATAAGAAGGGCAGCACCAATAATGTTGCAAATTGTCTCAGTCGACCACCGATCATGGCATTAACCACCTTGCTCAACTCTTGTGGGCACGAGACTTCTGATTGGCCACTTCTCTACAAAAGTGACCCAGAATTCGGCCACACATACTAGACACTCTTGGAGGGTCGGCATTTCACCTCCAGGATGCCATGTTATGCCACCTGTGTCACCTCTGTGTTCCTTCAAGTGAGCATGCCAAAATGATTTGGGAAGCACACTACAGTCGGGTTGCTGGCCAATTCGGGGTCGAGAAAATGGTGTCAGTACTGCAGAAGTATTTCTATTGGCTAAATCTTCGACAGAATGTTGGGAAGTACATCAGATCATGCACTACCTGTGCCATTGCCAAACCAACTGTCAAGAAGCAAGGCCTCTATACCCCACTGCCTACCCCTAGTCAACCTTGGGAATCCATCTCCATGGATTACATGTCAGGCCTTCCTTCCACTAAGCATGGAAATGACTGCGTTTTTATGGTCATCGACAGGTTCTCGAAGATGGCCATTATGGCGGCCTACAAGAAGAATATTACAACAAAAGCCACTCATAAACTCTTCTTTAAACGAGTGTAGGTACACTTTGGGATCCCACAGTCTATCATCTCAAATCGAGACAACAAGTTCCTTAGTACATTTTGGTCCAGTCTCTAGTTTATGCTGGACACCAAACTCACGAAGTACACAATCTTCCATACTCAAACTGATGGCGAGATAGAGGTTGTCAATAGGATGATCGTACACATTCTGCGTATGTAAAAGTCAAAGCATCCACGCACATGGGACGAGAGCCTCCCTTATATTCAACATAGCTACAACCGGGCTCTCCACATCTTGACTAGCCACAACCCTCTTTAGGTGGGCTTGGGATTCCAGCCACTATGTCTCACTGATATGGCCATGGCATTTGCAACTACTCATGCAGATTCAGCTCATGTCCAATCTGAAACAGATAAGGCAAATAGCTTCATTGAGCACATCCAACATATTCGCCAGCAGGTCCATGACATTATGGAGAAATCAAATTCCAACTGAGAGCAATGACATGATCAACATCGGGTGCCACACAAGTTTCAGGTGGGCGACAAAGTCTGGTTGCATTTGTAAAAGGAATGCCTTATTGAAGCTTGTCGAAAACTCAAACCACTCCAATATGGTCCTTACACCATTACCAAGGCTATGGGAGACAATGCATTTGAGCTTAGCATTCCCCCATTCCTTGGCCTACACCTAGTGTTCAATGTGGACCGCCTTCGGCCATACTTTCCACCATTACTAGACACATCCGACATTGCAGAATAGCTCACACCCACAAATTTAAATCCAGATTGAATGGAACAAGCTGCAACTAATCTGATCATGGACACATAGATCAAGCACACTCGCTAGCAGAATATCCAAATATATTGAGTTGTCAAAGCAGGCCAACTCCTTCACCAGGGCAAGTGGCTCACTAGGGACCATGTTTAGCAGAAGTTCCCTCATCTCATGGAGGAACTCAACGCAATGGGGACCATTGCTTCCTAAGCGAGGAGGAATGATCCAGGTGGATATTGGTGGCCACACACCAATTCCACTTGGACCCCCACCATTGCTTCTTTCATTTTTTCAGTTTCCTTAATTATAGCACAGTTTACTATTTTTAGTAGTTTTTTGGGTCCTAAACTTCTGGAGCTGTTTTGAGGACCTAAATGACGTTTTTTGGGAAATCTGCCGCTAGCAATCTTCTATCTAAAATGGTCTTTTCTATCATTTTCCTTGGATAGATCTTTCCAACTGGCTCTCATGCACGTCAAATGGAGATAATATGACCAAGTCATGACCCCGAGAAGTTGGCTATCCAACTCACCCCAACGGTGCCCATAAACTCTTGGTGTTACATCTCCTCGGGTTAGGATTTTGGTTGTTCAGGGTTTTCTCTTATTGTTCAATAATAAAAAGGCACTTGAGCCTCATTGTAAAATAGTTCAGAGGCATGTAGCCACCACATCTCTTCTCAAAGATAAGCTACCATCGCCCTAGTTGGTTTATTTCTATTGATGTTTGTAAGCATATTTTAGTATTTTACATTAATGAAATGAACTATTATTTCTTCTGCATCTCTGTGTTTATGGTTACCTCTGTAATTTGTTGTGTTCCTGTTTAAATCCAAATCAATTTGATCCTCCAATATCTATGAATGCATCAACATTTATCCATTCATTTATCACTTGCACTTGGACTGGGACATAAATGAGACTATTTGTTTCAATGATCTTTTTTAAAAGAGCTTGATTTTCAACTATATTGTTTTCTGGAATTTTTAAATTGGTAGAAGCAGTGGTGTTCTTTTGATACGGGCAAAAAGAATTTAATTCTAGCAATACTGTAATTGGCTGCTTACCTATTTGTTGCAAGCTTTCTGAAGCTTACTCTTCATCTGAAACATATGTGGTGTCTTCAGTTTCTTCTGTTTCACTTTCATCTGACTGATCACTATAATGCAATTCTTCAAAAACATCATCATCAGAACAATAATTACACATATTCATCTTTTGTACACTAGCTTCGATATTACCGTCATCTTATGAAACTTGTGTTAAAATATATATATCAGAAACTTCGTCTTCTGAATCGACTACAGACCAGTCATCCTTGAATTCCTCAATCTTAAAATAAGCTTTTAGTTTAGAAGAGGAAATATTAGGACATTTGCATGCGAAATGGCCTTCTTGTTTGCAAATGAAACAACAATTGTTGTTTCTTGGTTTCTTTCTCTTTTTCAAAAATTTGAATTTTCTGAAAGGCTTCCTTGGATTGGAGACTCTCCTGGGTCTAAATTTTCCATATATTTTTGTTTTCTTCTTTTTTTAAAAGGTGTCGAGGGTAGAATTGTTCTGCAGACATCTGAACTGGGTGTAATATTGTGTGATTTCCTTTGCCAGCACAAATACTTAACCTTCTCTGTACACCTGAAAAGAAGATCAACCCAATATATTTGATCTATTTTTTTATTCTATACATATATATCCTTCATAGTTAGATCTCCTAAATTGCCTGGAAGATTTGACAAAAATGATATCTTCTGAGCAGTATCATTAGAGAGATTTGCCTTAAAGACTTTTGCCCTAAAATCTTTGCCAAATTGATCAAAATATTTTAAATCTTTTAATTCCATACGGCTTAAGTCTGTTATTAGCTATTTTTTCTCATCTACTGGCTCTAGAACAAATTGTGTTTTTAGCAAAAGTTCTAAAGTGGCCAGTCCTGCTTCCATGAATGCTCTTCTTTCTTTGTCCGATGGTCCCACCCACCAATCATATACAATGCTAGTCATTCTTTTCTTGGCTAGGACCATTATAGAAACATTATCTAATTTTGTGGTGACTTGCATCTGATACAGAGCACCAATCCATATCCGGATTGATTCTCCTGGATTGAATGAATTGTCTATATCTAAAATATACCCACTAGAATTTGCAGCATACAAATCTTCTTCTAAACGTGGGTATTTAGAGACTTCTTTCAACACATGAGCTTTATTCTGTTTATTTATAGAAGGTAAAATCAAGGAAGGGAATTTAGAAGCTGCTTCATCAAGAGTCATAATCTCTTTCTTTGAAGCAAATTTTTTTCTGCCTTGTATGCTTCTTCCTTTACTATGGTCAACTTTCCAGAGATTTTCAAAGTTGACTCTTCTGCACTAGTGGTAGTAATTGCTTCTGTATCTTCTTCCTCTTCTTCTTTGTCCCATTTAGTAGGACTGCTCATGTCAATTATAAATTTAGGAATTTCTTTGGCCTTTTTCTTCTATCTTCTTCTCTTCCTACATTCTTTTTCGGCTTTCTCAGACTATTGCTCTTCACAAAGCAGCTTAAGATTTGCATTAATCAAATCTGATTGCTGACCCAAATCATCAGGAACATCTTTGGCATGTGCACACCAAGTGGTGAGATAATTTCCTATCTGATGACATGGTCAAGATCAGTAGGATTCTAAGAGTTATGTTCTAAGAGTGATGCACAATCATCTCTTGTGGGTGGTTGTCTTGACTGATATGAGGAAGTGCAAAACTTAGTTTTTAGTGGCCATTTTCACCCTTTGACAGATCTATGGTTGGCGTACTGGAATTCTTCTACAGGTGAGATATTAGATACATATGTCTGGAACATCTTATTTATAGCAAGAAATGGATTTTCTTCAGGAATATACAATTGATTTGGTGGAATAGATATAGTGGTTTCTTTTGATGGATGACTATATAAATTTCATGAAATAGACTTGCGACTGCTGGTCAATGGTTGCTCAGACTCTGAAATGGCTGGTAAAACATGCTTTTGTGGCATAAATATTAGTCTAGGTATGGATGATCTATCAGGTAGTATGCGAACATGACCATCACTAATAGACATTCTTTCAGTTTTACTTCTTGGAGTATCTGCCAATGATTTATAATGAATATACCAATCACTTGGAAGGGCTTCTTTGTCATAATGAACACCTTCCACCTGAGCATTGATGACTCCTATGATTACACAGTCTTTTAACACTAGTTGCTTTAGTTTAGGATGTACAGTGTTTATGAGTTGGAATGATGTTTGAACTAACACAGAGAGATATTCACTATCTTCAACCATCTCAAGAACTTGGACTCCAACTAGGATTTTCTAGCAATCTTTTAAATGAACATCAGACAGACTGATGGCAAAATTTGGGTAGATGGTACCATACTGACAGCCACCATAAGACAAATTTCCTAATATGGTTCCAATTCTGGCATGGTCATAGTTATGGTGCTGAGAGTCAAAGACCTCAGTTATACATGGAGTATTGAGTCCATGGTGAAATAATGGAGCTAAACCTATTCTTATCCCTCCAAAATGCAAATAAGAAAACCTTTTCTCTTGAACATATTTTTTGAAACTTTTGATTAATAATCTAAAAAAAAAAAACTCAATCCTACTGTCTGTACAGAAGGACCAGAAATCTTAATTTTCAATTCAACTTCTTTCAACCAACTTTTTCTTGATAGACTAAACATAGATGGAACCTAATAAATTTATTTTGAACTCAAAATAGGTGGGTTCCAGCTTTCGGGATCTTCGACTTTTTCATGTTCAATATGATCACTTTCTACTGAGCAAGAATCGACTCCAGAAATAATGCATCTATCTATGTTAGAGAATGATCTTAATAAGTTAGACATGATTTTAATGTAAACTAGACTAGAGATTAACTAAAGAAACATTTATCTAATCATAAATTGTATAACAAAATATTTTCGAATGATTCATGGCTAGCTTTAGACTCTGTCTGTAGTTTATAGACTTTAGAATCGGAAGGGGGCTCTGATACCAAATAAGAGCAAAGTCAAAGTGATAACTTACTTTGAACTAGATCTTGAAGAGCTAAAGGTAGAAAATCTAATGACAGCAATTGAAACTCCTCACATAAGGAATATACAATTGATCTGATGGAATAGATACAATGGTTTCTTTTGATGGATGACTATATACATTTAGTGAAATAGACTTGTGATTGTTGGTTGATGGTTGCTCGGACTCTGAAATGGCTAGTAAAACATGCTTTTGTGGCATGAACATTGGTCTAGGTATGGATGATCTATCAGGTAGTATGCGGACATGACCATCATTGATAGACATTCTTTTAATTTTACTTCGTGGAGTATCTACCAATGATATATATTGAATATACTAGTCACTTGGAAGCGTTTCTTTGTCATAATGAACACCTTCCACTTGAGCATTGTCGACTCCTATGGTTACACAGTGTTTTAACACTGGTTGATTTAGTTTAGGATGTTCAGTGTTTGTGAGTTGGAATGACGTTTGAACTAACACAGAGAGATATTCACTATCTTCGAACATCTCAAGACCTTGGACTCCAACTAGGATTTTCCAGCAATCTTCTAAATGAACAATAGAAAAACTGATGGCATAATCTGGGTAGATGGTACCATACTGATAGCCAGAAGTAGGATTGATGAGCTAGCTAGAGTTAATAATAATAATATAAGTATAATGATAACTCAATGTAAGTCTTAACCATGTGAAATTAATTATTGCAAAAAGATTCTTGATAATATAAGAGATATGTAATGGCTTACATAATTTTTTGATGAATCTACTTCACTCTTTAAAGTGTTCACCTTTCTAGTATCACATTTTCTTCAATCATCTCTCATAAAGTGATACTAAATATTAATAAGCTTTGTCTTAAAATGATAAGCTGTTTTGTTCTCTGAAATTATTTCACTCTAACTATAACAATGTATCCTTACATCCTTTTGTGTTAGTCGAATACCTGAACAAAATCTCAATAACAATATTGCTTCCTTCGTTGCATGAATGGTTCTCATGTATTCAAGTTCTCATAACTCTAAAATTAAAACATTATGGAGAGTTCTAATCCTTTCAACCATGGGTTTCAAATTGAATTTTCCTTCTCCTATGATTCTAGTTCTCATTTGATCCCATAGGAAAACATCACCACCATCATATGTTTCATACTCACAAAATGATTCCCTATGAGGAGTCATATGATAGATGCCCTTGAGTCAAACAAGTTTGATCTACATGTGTACTTGAAGATTCCAACTACACATTTACTCCTTCGATTGAGGAGGTTTTCACTTCTATAGGAATATCGTCAAATCCCTTCCCTTTTGTAGCAAGTTTGTATCTGAAATATTTCTTGCAATTCCCTTCTTTTCCGCATCTACAACATACCTTTAAGAATATTCTTGGATCTAATGATATTTTTTTCATGTGTATATTTTATGATACAACATATACATAATCTAGGATACATTCATTGGTTGAATTTTGAGGTTGAAAATGAACTTCTAGAGGAAAATTATAAAACTAAAAGTTAAAATAATAAAATAAATGGTATGAATTTTTAAAGAAAGAAAACATAAACTACTTTTTTATTGTATTTTTGAATTATCTCCTTATAGGGTTACTCAAATGTCAAGTGTATACATTAGTTGGATCCAAAAATAAATTCCACACCCAACAATTACCCATCCTGCATACTTCTGGGAAGACCCACATATATATATATTTTTAATTTCATTAAAAATAACTTCTTTAACACATTTTTTAATGTATCTTCAATTTTTTTCGGTGTGGATATTCTTATAAGTATGAAAAGTGGATACTCATTGGGTGTGAAATTAAATTTTATATCCAATGGGTGTCTACACTTGACATTTGAGTAAGCTTATAAGGATATAAGCTGAAAATATAATTAAGAAAATAGTTTTCTTCTCTTCCCTCCAAAATATTTACCCCTGGGGATGACATCATCATATTGAATCTTATTGGTTCTCTTAAATTTAATTGAGTTAGTAAATTCCTTTTAGGCACATTTTTGACCTATAAATTTCCCTAATATTGGATGAATATAGGGTGCATCTGGACCTAGCCAAGATCCAAATAATTAAGGATTGGCTAGCCCTAAGGAATCTAACAAATTTTCGTAGCTTCTTGGGCCTATGTTGAAGGCTTATGTTGGGGATATCTTGTATAATTTATCTCTTAACTCAAGTGACTAAGGATGGAGAAAAATAAGGCTTTTCGTAGTGTGAATTACAATAGAAATCATTAAAAAATTTGAAACATTGCCTTTTCTCTACAATTCCTTGGGCCTTGTGTAGGTTCCAATAAGTTAGACCCCATTCCGACACAAAACATTCCTTATATTGAACACTTATTAAATAGCATCTTGATCCTAAGAATCAGGCACCATTTTATAATAATTTTTTCTCTCAATTTCCCTAAATTCCATTGAGTTTATTGTATTAGTATCTAAGGGAATAAATACTCTATCTTCATCTTGTTTATATTACATGGGTGAAACGAAGATGGGGACAGGTTAAGGTTAATACCACGACTACCCATAACCTAAGATACTCCAACACAAGCACCCATAACTCTTTATTTAAACACATTATCAAATTTTAGCAGATTAATTAAAATATGCAATCAAAATAAGAATGGATATTCTTTGCCAAGTTCCATGAGAGATCTCTCTCAATTCTTCCAACCATTTTCTTTACCTCACCCAACTCACATGGGGTTCCCTTATCAAATAATACACTGAACAGGGCATAACAATCTTCAAAACCCAAACTCGCTGTTAGAAAATTATATATACAGAGCAATGGAATACATAAAATATTGCAGAAATAAAAAAACAGAAATGCATAAAACAAGAGAGAGACAGATATACGTGGTTCACCCAGTTTGGGCTACGTCCACAAAGAAAAAACCAGTCGTTCTTTTTATATTATCCAGCAAACTAAAGAGATACAACCTACAACAGATCCGTTGTAACTCGCTCTTCTCTCTCAATCTCCTCTCTCTTCCTCACTTAGAATACAGATGTACATAGACGCAATGCAATTCCCTCATATATAGCGAGGGGAAAACCTTCTAGGCAAAAGAACCGTAAATTAAACATAACTTCTACCGTCATATCTTTGCCTAATGAATAGTCCAGATTGACTACGAAATTACAACATTTTACAAGGCAAGTTTACATTTATTCTTAGCTTCGGAAGTGCTTCCCCCCCTCCACCTATCAAGGGGGGGCTCCCAAAAGGTCGCAGCCACCTCCCCCTAGACCCCCCTGCAGCGAATATTTTACGGGTGGCATTGCCACCCCATTTTGAATTGGGGTCCAATGCGGTGATACCTTTGAATATAGAAGATAATTAGGCTCCACACCCAACACTCGCAATCCTGGAAAATGCTTGTTGTAGGCACTACTTCGGCTACGAACTCTAACCTTTACTTGTTGAAGAACTATTCAAACTTACCAAAAATTTCCTTAGAGTCAAAGGTTCTCTCTTCATGCAACCAACTATACATTTTTTCTTTCCTCTTTTCTATTTCATATTCTAACTCATCCCTTGGCTGAAATTTATTGTCTTCAAGCTACTCATCAAATATCCATTTGTTTCATCCACTACACTTGCATTCATCACCCTTAAGTTTTTCTTCCACAATTCTAACTCAACTCTGTTGAGATTTTCCTCCAACTAAGAATTTGATCTATATCTCAACTTAACTTGTAAAAATTATATTTTACTCTCTTCTGGAGTCTTCATCTATAGCCCTAGTCTTCCTCATCTTTCTCTAGCAATCCTCTCATAATCTGTAGTTGTAATTTGATTTCAGTTACTTCTCCATCAATTTTATCCTAACTTAATCTATGATGCCTTCTCTCTGAACTGTTACTATGACTTCCATTAGCCACAAAACTGCTTCTTCCATGATATTTTCCCTCCTCGCGGCGAGTCCCATACAAGCCACTACAACAAGTTGAATCCAACATCCTATTTGTAAATACCATAACAAGCTCTTCCATGCCTAGTCTTCTCCTGATATTTCTACTGACTCTCTCCTTTGGAATCTTCTTTTGAGCACTCTTTGTACTTCTAGATTCTGCATGCAATTGACTCACCTTCTTATTTTGATATCTTTTTTATTCTCCCTTGCTACCTACTACAAGGTTCCTTGCCATAATCTACAACTGCAACATTCATTATTGCTACTGATAGTCAAGAAAAGACCATTACATCCTTATCCAATATTCAATTTAACACACAATGGCTACTGTGGAATTCTTCTTATTGTTGTCATACTTTAACTATTACATACCTTCTTGTTCTTTAAATTAATACCATTCTTCCTGCCCACAACTCTACTCAGCTTGACTTTCTTGTAGAAATTATTTTACATGATTGAGTTATGCCCCAACTCAACCATCGCATTCTTAAATCCTTCATCACTAACGCTTTGGCACTTTCTTATTATGCTTGTGACTTTCATCTAAACCCCCATTATCATCTTCATATCTTCTTCTCGTGAAATCTCCTTGTCTGCTAGTGAGCTACAACAAGCCCTTATTTTCATTGTAACAAGTCTGCTACTTGTAATTCAATACCAAGTCATCCTCCTAGTATCTTCTCTTCTCTAGATTCTCTGTAGTATAACCTCTTCTTGAGCACTCCTTTAGTCTCAAAGTTATTGGATGCTGCATCTTCAACTACTCACTCTTCCTAGTTCTAATGTTGGGTTTTGTCACCATTTCTTCATCCAATATATTTTTGTGCTCCTTCTCCTTTGACATAGCTTACTTGCTATGGACGCTTCTACCAATTCAATCTTGCAAACATGATTATTTTAATGAGGAAGTTGGCACAAACACCATATTCAATTTTAAAAGAACTATAACAAGATACACTACTTGATGAACCAACTCCTTTCTAGCTAATGCACTTGTTCTTCCTCAAGAGAATATCAACTCTTCATTCCTTGCAATCAAATCACTTATTGTTGTAAGGCTCCTTTTCTCTTCAGCCTCTTTTCACTATCAACTTGTCTTCAAGCCAGGAAATTCCATCTATACATGGATAAACTATTCCTTGACCTATAAGCCATATTCATCATATGGATCTTTTATCAACCTCTTCACTTGCCTTCCATAGATATTTCCACTTTCCACATAAAAATGGTTAAAATTTCATTTCCTCTTGAACAAAACATTTTATCTATTTTTTCCAAGTCTTCTCCTAATAACCTGCATAACCTTACCTAAAAGTAAATATAATTATCCTCTCAACCTTGTGAATCTATATTAGATTCAAAGAATTTGTTTGCTCACAATTCCATCCAAATAATTTCACAACAACCAACTCAAAAGGTCTTGATACACAATCAACATCTAAAATTTAATTTCCAACCTCTGTTATTTTGACTGCATCACGAAAGAGATATTTATTCTAGTTCAAGGTAGACACTCTCCACTATGTCTACACAACATATCACAATCAACAAACCTCAATTCAATAGAGACTTACCTTAACCTCCTATAAATTTTGCTTCCTCCAAGAGCTTGATTAATCTTTCTCCAAGAGCTATAATGTTGGAAGCTTTTCGTGGCTCTGAAATTCTCCAAAAACATAGTTGAGATATGATACCACTTGATCGGGACATGATGGGGTTGCCCCGACTACCCATAACCTAGGATACTCCAACACAAGCACCCACAAATTTGTATTTAAACACATTATGGAATTTCAACAAATTAATTAAAATATGCAAGCAAAATAAGAATGGATATTTCCTTTACCAAGTGACATGAGATATATCTCTCAATTCTTCCAACCCTTTTATTTACCTCACCCAACTCATATTGGGTTCACTTATTAAATAATACACCGGGCAGGACAAAACATGCTTCAAAACCTAGGCTCGCAATCTTGAAAAATGCCTATTGTAGGTGTTGTAAAACAATTCCGTAGTGCCCCAAAACTCTTTCTTTTCAGATTCCAGGAAGCTAAAATGACTCGAACATTCATATAATTTATTACTCATGGCCTATAATTTCTCCCAAACACTACACACAACCCGATACACCCTTCTTCATGGGGATTTACAACTCTAACTTGACGGAGACAAATTTGAAATGGTCTTGACAACATCCAAACAAAAGTGAGTGCTTTGTTCTATCCATACATAGGCATTATATGGCCATACTGACACAAAAATAAACTATAGGCATTGTTTCTCACTTTAACCTCATGTGGACCAAACAAAGCATATCATATTCCATTCAAAAAGGCATGCATGCACCTGAACATTGGTTCTTTTTTTTTTTACTGATGGGTTCCACATCAAAAAACCCATGCACTCACTAGTCTCCAGAATGCATGGGCACTTCCATCCTGAAGGTTTAAGCTGACACAAAAGGAATCAATACACAAAGGGACACGACACCACGATGGAGGCTTCAACGCGTAGATTATCAATACAACTTAATGGAGTAATAACACACTTTCAAAGAAAATAAATACATAGAGATCAACCAAAATGGAACATAGTCCATAACCATACAATGATGGAAACCATGCTTCCTCACATGAACTATTAAATTTGACAGAATATACAATGTGGGGATTTTCATCCCCTGCATGTCATCCTCTGCCTTTTCTCCTGCACTGAAGCTTCTTCTCTCTGTTGCTGCACAACTACTCTTCTCAAACAATCTTCCTCTTTGAAAAGAAAGCCACATGGTAAAACTAAGCGTCACAAGTAATGATTCATTTCCCCTTCTCACAAAAACTAAAATTAAATTTACATTAAGTAATATTTCCTCCAACTTATTCTAAAAACAAAACTCAAATCCTAATTAAAATATCTATAATTTCTTACAAAACATTTAAAATCTCTCCCATCATCATCATGTGACCATCCCATCATGTTGGCAAGCTCCAGTCCAGTCTTCATAGAACTTTGTACTCCATCTATGCACCTGCAACACAAACTCTCCCATATCATCCCTAGTAGTTTAAAATTGATTTTGACGTTGAATCCTTGAAGAAAAATGATTTGTATCTCCTATAACTATAACATGAGCTAATATGTTTTTCTCAATGCAGTGTCATTGTTGGGCATAGTGATTTGAATTGGATGCACCCCACTTGATTTCACAGAGGAATTTCCTTAGTTCTAGAATTATGTTCATCCACTATGCGGATCTTTGTACCTATAACTCTATTATTTTCATATATTCAACTTATTTTTCCCTTCATCGCCTTTGATAATTCCCATGCTCTGATCTGATTCATCGTTCTTGTGAGATTTCTAGTGTAATATTCATATTTTATGTTATAATTTTAAATTATTGAGATACTCCAGTGAATAGTTTCTCTGGTTGTAATTGACTCAAAAGCATTTTTCAAATAATCCTTTAGGCTACCGATAGAATTATCTCTGATGCAATTCTAATATTCATGTTTAATTATTTAGCTAATAATCCCTAGAGAATATTATAGAATAATTTTTTTCCCATAAATGTTAATTAAATGCAACACAAAACATTATAAATTACAAACAAAAATTATTGTACAAACCCTAATAATATTATTAAAAACACTAAAGATAAATTACATTGATATCCTGAGGATAAACCTAGAAGATACGATCAATCCTGTTACGCAGTAATTTGTCACCATTGGTCACTGTCCTTGTTACCCTTGCTTTCGCACACTGGAGGACACATTTGTGGACTTGTGACCAGTGACACAACTTAAAAACACTTGCATTGGATCCTCCTAAGTATGAACTTCAAACTCCCTGAAGACACCTTTTGCAGATTAGCCCTAAAAAGTGCCCTTTTTCCATTAGCGCGTGTCCACAGTGTCTTACCTGCGCCAATGGCTCAGTTCCTCCAAAGAGGGCGCGTCCATGGACGCTCTGTCATAGAGCAGAGCCCGCGCCACCTAAATTTGGTCATGATATTTGGCCAGCGCGCACTGAAGTATTTTTCCTTCTTTGTTCATGCAGTTCTCTTGGGAAAAATCTCATGGAAGTTGTCGAGTGTCATTTTCTTATCCATGACAACCAAGTTCAGTGGCTATTCTGGGACAATGCTAAATCTTCAGTAGGTGTCCGGATACAATGCATACTTCCTCCTCCTCCATCTATAAATGACTGTCACCCTGCATTAAACCAACTCGTTTTGCTAGAGCTACTGTGAGTGCCAAGTTTATGCTGGATTGATAGTGAGAATTGAGAGTTATAGAGGGGTTATGCTGCCAAAATATTGAGAGAGAAGAGGTCATTTTGCAAGGCGTATTTAGCTGCTGGCCTAGTCAGAGGAGGTTCAACATCAGAACCCTTTGGTTGTAATCTTTCTCTGTTTTTACTGATTAATGAACAACTATCATTATGGTTCCACTCATGTGTCTTTTAATGGTATTTGAGTTATATCTTGCCTGACCGATATATAATTGCATATACTGGATTTTACGCTTGTGTTTGTATCGTTCTTTGCTTGTGCAGGTGTCCGTTTACGTGGAGCGTAAGGATTGTGACCAGCCAAAGCTAAGGGACGGGAGCAGTGTTTCTTCTACAACAACTAGCGTTGGATTCCAGGTAGATCATTCTGATCGATCTTTGATTTATGCAATTAGGAACCTGCGTGTAGCGTGTGTGATTGTTGCTAGACCCGTGTTGGGCTAGTGGGATCACCTCTGTCCGCAGAGGGGATTTACCAGTTCAACAAATCCCTAAATTCTTCGGCTCCTACAATTTGGCCCATCTAGAAGTTGGAAATTTGGCATCCCAGATTGTTCAATTCATCCTTCTTTTGATATTGGAAATTGAAGCTCCTTGAATAATCAATTCATTCCCTTATGTAAAGAAACTGATCTACTAGGGTGGCTTCACAACCATTGAAACCAACCTCCACTACCTAGGATGAATATCTCAGAACCAAAATTGGGAAATATCGAGGGTTTCTCCCTCATGCCATAAACTATTTGAGCTCTTGAAACAATTATGAAAATATCAATACTCAATCATTGCATGAATGTAATCTCTTCTTTATTTCAATAATTTTCTCCTCCAAATACTATGGGTCACTAAAATACCATGCATTTTCCCTTTATAGTCCATTTTAAATTAATTATTCATTGCACCTTTTAATGTTTCTTTTCTTTCCAAGTGAAAATGAACAATTAAATTGTTCTTCTTAGAAAGGGACATTATAGTCCTCCCTTCCTGAAATTTCTTTCCCTCAATTAATCCAAAAACTACTTATAAATACTAGATCCAAAATGTACATGTGGAATTATCCAACATATATCTTATGTAGCATCCTAACATCATTGTCACATTCTACAATCATGTGAAACAAATGAACATAATGTAAATCATCCTCTATAAACGTCTCTAGATCACAAAGTTATATTAGGATACTAATATTCCCATTTTATGAATACATAAACTCAGTATTTGTTTTGTATCTATGCATCCTAAAATTCCCCCTCCCCCCTCTGATGGTGCATTCATAAGCTCGTCATTTCCATTTAGTTTGACCATTAGATGAAAATCTAGTATTTGCTCTCTAGATGGAGAGATAAAATCACCATTATAATCAATGCAATTGATTATACCGAACATAATATTTTCCCAAACTTGTAAAATTTCTTCAATATTAGGCGATGTCACTAATTTGGGTTCATTGCAATACTTCAAAATTGAATGTATTAGTATAGATTCTTCATTTAAACACAAGGGCAAAGATAGTACCTCACAAACATTCCCTTCCCATACATTAGAAAGTCGTGCATGTTGCAAAAGGTTAAAAAATGTATCCATAATTGAAGCACAACCAAAATTCCACTCCTTTAAGGATGCACTTCCACTCCCATTTTCATTTGGTTCTACACTCCCCCAATCAAGGAAAATTTTAAGAATGGATATCTATTTGAAAGTTTAGAAACCTTGGATAATATTACTAATATTTAATAGAAAATTAAAAAAAAATTATGATACTTTTGTAAAAATATCTAAATTACTAATTATACTATATTAGTCTACAATTGTTTTCTCCTCTAAAGAGATATACTAGCTTTGCGTAGTGGAGAAGCCAAGGCGCGTTACAATATTGAACAAGATTTCTCTAAGATACTCCTATAGCATCGTGGCTAACCAAAAGCCTTTACAATGAGTTATGAGGTACTATTTATAGCAAAGGGTAGGCTGACCCTTGACATTCCCCTTTGAGACCATTCATCTATCGCATGACTCTTCAACTACTCTATGACTGTTACATTCAACTATCAACACTTGAACTTCCACTTGACAAGATGTTACATTACAATGCACATGTGCCCATGTGAGACAAAATGGCTTGAGCAAGCCATGCAAGACATCATTGACACTTAGAGCATTTTGGTGAGACCAACTCTTTGACATCCTTGTGATGGTCGAAGGTGATGAGATGATGCCAATCTTGGTTTTCCAGGTGCCACTATTGACATCTTCCTGAAGTGAACTCTTTCCTTCGTTTCATCCGGGTGCAGTGTTATGGCTCCTCAATCCAACTTGTTTGATAGCATGTGCATGGTCATCCTAGTGTGACCAGACCGGCAACATGTTGATTCATAGTGTCTATGCTTCTTCCTAACCATGTGTTGGTGGCCATGCACATCAACCTGTCAAAATACACGTTCAGCTCCATTCAGACTTGTTTCTTGTCTTTTCCTTGGTGAGTGTGTCGAAAGGGTGGGATCACATGCATGCGCACAAAGACATGCATGTTGCATGTTGCATGTGATCAACAACACTTCTCTCATTTTCTGCTCCGTACCAGTTGCTGGGATGGATTTATAACTTGTACTAGTGTAGTTTCATCAGTTTGTTCATGTTGCACCCCTTGTTGTACCTATTACTACTGCAACTCATTATTTTGTGTATGTAGCTCCTGCTCTTCCTTGAATTCTTTCTTCAATACATGCAACTCCTTCTCTATTTCGTTCTCTACCTTCGCGTGATCTTCATGTCGTGTTGTCACCTCATAGCCTAAGTCTCCAAAGTTTCTTTCATCAGAAGTCGATCTACTTGAGCTTGCAACTTTGTGTAGAAATTCTCACTATAGATTAACGTGATTATGCAATATAACTAAAGAAAAATACTTAATCTACTTCTACAATCAACCTTGCGGAAGCTTAATAGATTTGAGCAAGACCAAGCAGAACACATATAACAGAGAAGAAGAATCAATACACATGAAACACAGAAGAATACTCTGGGGAGAGCCTCAGCTAAAAACCCCGCTATCTGTATTATTATACAAGTGGAAATATCTCAGGATTACACACAGCTTTAGCTCTCACAGCTATCCAGCTCTAGGTACAATCTCTCACTACTACTCATAGATAGAATAGATTGCTCATATGCTTTCTCCTCTTCCCTCCAAGCCTCCTATTTCCTTGCATAGTTTTCCCTAGGTGATCCAGTTGTAATCTTGTGTGACACTGATCTCACACAATGCTCCAACAAACTGTAAAACTACACAAATCTCAAGGAAAAATTCCTTCTACATCCAAGATATTTCTTATAGTAATATTCTTGCAACTAATATTACACTGTCTCCGTCTTTAATCTCAACTAGGTCTTTGTCTGAATAGACATGCATGTGCTATTTATGAGAGAATCCTCAGTTATCTGGAGTACACCAGTTGCATGCATGCATGCATTAACTGACTGAACTCACAATTAGTTCCTCAAACTGTTTGGAACTAATTTAACTAGACATAACTCAATTAACTAAGCTAACTAATTACAATTCAAATACAACTCATCCTTATCTCCTTAATTAAGGGATAAATTGCTAAATTTAAGGGATAAATATTGCATGACTCCGCAAAGACTTCTAGCTTGAATTTCTCCAACTAATTAACTCAAGATGAATTAATTAATTATTTTTCAAGTAGCTGGTGACACTAAATTCGAATTTTAATTCAAGGAAAAATTAAAATTGGAATATTCTTGTTGCCACATTTCAACACTCCCTCTAAAAAAAAAGGGATTATCTTCCACCCCGATCTTGCCTCTATGGAACTTGAATTTACACTTTGACAATGCCTTAGTCAAAATGTCAGCTTCTTGCTCCTCGGTCAAAATATACTACAACAACATGATCTTCCTCACCACACAGTCTCTGATATGATGATACCGAATGTCGATGTGCTTGGACCCGTCATGAAATAATGGATTCTCAGAGAGTTTAATACAACTTTGATTATCACAATATATCATAGTTGGATCCATCCTTTGATCAAACAAACCAACTAGAATTTTCCGGATCCAAATTGCCTCACATGCTGCTTGAATTGTAGCCATGTATTCAACCTCTGCTGAGGTGAGTGAAACTGACCTCTGTTCCCTGTTGTACTAAGAAATTGTAGCTGACCTAAGGATGAAAATTCCTCCTAATGTTCTCTTACAATCTGATGGACTCCCTGCCCAATCTGCATCATTGAAGCCCTGTAGCATCACTCCCTCTGTCCGTATGTACCATAATCCATACTGAGATGTGCCTCTGAGGTATCTCAAGACCTGCTTTTTTGCCTCCCAAAACATCTTGGTGGGTTGAACCATAGCTTGACTCAGCAGGTTCACCGCATAGCACAATTCTGGTCATGTGTTCACTAAGTACATCAGCGAACTCACAAGCTGCCGATACACAGTATCCTCTACTACTTCTCCGGAAGTAGCATCCTCCTTCCTTTAGTTACCTGCAAGAGGAGTTTTCATTGGCTTTCACTTCTCCATGTGGAATCTCTTGAGTATCTCATTGGCATAATTGCCCTGAGACACAAACACTTCCCCATCCTTCTACCACACTTCCATGCCAAGGAAATAGTGCATGAGACCCATGTCTTTCATCTCGAATTCTCTCGCAAGGTGCTCCTTGAAAGACATGATCGACTGATCATCACCTGTTAATATGAGATCATCAACATAAAGAACAATGATCAAGTACTTACCTTTTACCATGATGTGTTACAATTTCGTATCTGCTTCAATCTTTGTGAAGCCCAACCCAATGAAGCAGTTGTCGATCCTGGTGTACCAAGCATGAGGTGCTTGCTTCAACCCGTACAAAGCTCTCTTGAGTCGGCACACATGTGACTCGTGATTGAAGGTCTCGGAACCTTCCGACTACTCTATCTACACCTCTTGCTCAATCTTTCCATTGAGGAATGGAGTGTTCACATCCATCTGATGGATCTTCAAACCCATTTGTGTTGATAGTGCCAACATCAATCTAATAGATGAGTACCTTGCTCCAGGAGCAAAAGTCTCATCATAGTCGATCCCCTTGACCTATGAGAAACCATGGGAAATGAATCTTGCCTTGTGTTTCTCTACACTACCATTAGCAGCTTGCGCTACCTTGTAAAGCCAATGGGAACTCACAACTAACTTGTTCTCCAATCTTGGAACCACATCCCAAACATTGTTACGAACTATGGAGTCATACTCCTCCACCATAGCATCAATCCAAATCGGCTACTGCACTGCTTCCTCATAGGAAGATGGCTCGGTCTCAATACATTCCCCAACAAGGGCCATGTATCTAGTGTATCTATTAGGTGACCTCTTCTATCTGCACTGAGAGGATGGTTCTCCCACATTCTCTCTCGCGTCTAACAACAATCTGTCAGCTTCTCTTGTGCATTTCCTTCCATCTCTAGAAGACTCTTCTTGAGTGGATGTCTCCAATCTTGGAACCTCTACATGTGGCTTCTTCGCATCATTCTGAGGCTCCTCCTCTTTAGGATCCAAGAGTTCCTCCATGGCTTGTAGTTGGAGCTCCCTGTCAAGGGAAACTTGCATGGCCTTCTACTCATCAAACATGAGAACTCTGCAAACCACTGTCCTCCAACTAGTAGGTAAGTACATCCGATAGTTGTGAGGTGTATCAGTGTACCCCACAAGTATTCCCAACTCAGCTGTGAGCTTAAGCTTCTGTCGCGCATCCTTTGTCACATGGAAATATATTGATGAGCCAAAGATCTTGAAGTGACCCACATCTAGTCTCTTACTGGAGAAAGCTTCCTCTGGTGTTTTCATCCCAAGTATGTGATGCGGGCTTCTATTTTGCAAATAGATCGCTCTATTGCATGCCTTAGCCCACAAATGAAGTGGTAAGCCCTGGTCATGCAACATTGCCTGAGCTATTTCCACAATTGTTATTTTCTTCCTCTCAGCCACCCCATTCTGTTGTAGGTTATGAGGTGTCGTCAACTCCCGTTTAATTCCTTCTACTACACAGAAGTCCTTAAACTCTTGAGAGACATAATTTCCACCATTGTCACTTCTTAAGGCCTTGATCTTCTTCCCCGACTCTTTCTCAACCAAAGCTTTGAACTCATAAAAATCTGAGAAGGTTTGGTCCTTCTTCTACATGAAATAAGTCCAGCATTTACAAGAAAAATCATCAATGAAAATCACATAATACCTTTGCTTCAGGGTGGATGCTGTCGAGAATGGTCCACACAAATCAGTATGAATTTGCTCTAAGATTGCTTCAGCTCGACTATCTCGATCATGAAAGGAAGACTTGGTGTACTTTCCCAAGGTACAACATTTGCATGTGTCCACTTGCTCAAGTTTACCTTTGGGAAGTCTGATAGAGATCTGCTTCATTATCTTCAAGGCCCCATGATGCAAGTGACCCAACCGCCTATGCCATAACTCGCCAATGTCTTCGCTTTGCACCAATTCTGCTTTTGAACTCAATGTAGCACAGTCATCTACCTCTAGTTGATAGAGATTCTTCACTCAAATCCTAATCCTCCTGGTTTGGCTCGTGGTTATGTGTCTCAGGAATGCCTTTCCTTGACTAAATACAACATCGTAGCCTTTTTCCTCCAACATCGTGACCGATGCCAAGTTCTTCTTCAGTCCAGGCACATATTTCACATCTGTCAAGGTGAGAGGAGATCCATGCTCCCTCTGAAAAGAAATCGTGCCCACTCTTGAAACATTGTACTTTCCGTCATCACCTATCTCTATGCGCATCTTGAGGTCTTTCTCCTCCAAGGAACAAAATAAACTTTTATCGCTGGTCATGTGGAATGACGCTCCATTGTCAAGATACCAAACACAACCCACCATTGATTAAACCATGATGCGATGAGGGTAAAATCCAATTCGAACTGAGAGTTTAATGCCTCACCTTCTGATCCTTTTAAGGATCCCTTCTTGGATTTCTTCAATGGGAAATTAGTTGCATAATGACCCATCTCATGACAATTAAAGCAACTCACTTTAGATTTGTCAATCTTCTTCCCTCCATGAGAAGAATTAGATTTGGAATGGGAAGCCTTCCCTTTCCCTTTCCTTTCCTTACTTGCTAAGGCCAAATTTTCTTCATCATCATTCTTTGATGAAGAACCATCTCGAGTGTTTCTCCTGATCTCGTCCTGCATGAGATCCGACCACAGTCATTCCCAATCCGGTAGTTTCTCTCTTCCATTCATAGAGTCCTGGTAGCTGTTCCAGCTCTTTGGAAGACTGAGTGAACAAGACTCACCATATCATCATCGAATGTAGTTATTCCCACACTACCAAGCTCATCTCTATAGGTGGTGAGCTTGTTCAGATATGTAGAAATAGTATCACCCTTCTCCATCTTGATTTTCCGAAGCTTATCCTTGAGTGCCAGTTTCCTCTGGTCGCTATTGTTCTAAGAGAGGTCCTTCAATGTCTTCCACATTGAAAATGGAGTCTCCTTCCCATGGAGACTCAAGACAATATGGTCTCTAACTCCCTCCAGAAGAATCTGTCTCGCCTTCACCACACACTTATTCGATTTATCCCATTCTTGTGCATTAGTTGCAGCTGGCTTGGGGACTTAATCAATGAAATCCTTCAAACCATTGACTTCTAATACCACTTCCATGCGATATTTCCATGTTATGTAATTCGAGCTTCCATTCAAAGAAAACTCGAGTCTCAAGCCATTGAACGCCATTGATGAACTTTGAGGTGTGATAAGAATTCGATTTTCTACCTGTAACCAAGAACTTCAAACTTTGAATTTCCCTTCTCCATATAACCTGATTATGCAATATAACTAAATGAAAGTACTTAATCTACTTCTACAATCAACCTTGCGGAAGCTTAATAAATTTGAACAAGATCAAGAAGAACACATATAACAGAGAAGAAGAATCAGTACACGTGAAACACAGAAGAATACTCTGGGGAAAGGCTCAACTAAAAACCCCGCTATCTATATTATCATACAAGTGAAAATATCTCAGGATTACACACAGGTTTAGCTCTCACAGCTATCCAACTCTTAGTACAATCCCTCACTACTACTCATAAACAAAATAGACTACTGATATGCCTTCTCCTCTACCCCCCAAGCCTCCTATTTCCTTGTGCAGTTTTCCCTGGGTGATCTAGTTGTAACCTTGTGTGACACTAATCTCACATACTGCTCCAACAAACTATAAAACTACGCAAATCTGAAAGAAAAATTCTTTCTGCATGTAAGATATTTTCTTATAGGAAAATTCTTGCAACTGATAGTACACTTTCCCTGTCTTTAATCTCATCTGGGTATTTGTCTGAATAGACATGCATGAGTTATTTATGAGAGAATCCTCAATTATCTGGAGTATACTAGTTGCATGCATGCATGCATTAACTGACTGAACTCACAATTAGTTCCTCAAACTGTTTGGAACTAATTTAACTAGACATAACTTAGTTAACTGACTAACTAATTACAACTCAAATACAACTCATCCTTATCTCCTTAATTAAGGGATAAACTCCTTAATTTAAGGGATAACTGTTGCATGACTTCATAAAGACTTCTAGCTTGAATTTCTTGAACTAACTAGCTCAAGATGAATTAATTAATAATTAATTATTTTTCTAGCAGATGGTGAGACTAAATTTGAATTTTAATTCTCAATTTTAATTCAAGGACAAATTAAAATTGGAATATTCTTCTTGCCACATTTCAACATTTTGTTCCACCTCTGTGTTGTCAACAAACTTCCCCTTACATTCGTTGCATCCGGTATGTTGCCTTCAGTTGTTGTTGATGGTTCTTCTTGCTTGTGATGTTGTTTTCATCATATCTTGATGTCCTTGTCTATGAACAACTTGGTGTCTTCATGGATAGGAAATTTCATAAACACTTGATCGACTGCATCCCCAAGTGTTCTCTGAATAGTGTCTTCAACTCTGCTCTCTTGGAAACCATTGTACTTGTGCTACTGAGAGGCATATGAACACCTGTGATACCTAGAGACATGGCAACACTCATGCAAAGCAATCTTTTAGTCAAAAATGAAAACGGACATGAGAACTGACTTGCAACATACCTATTTGACTAATCATGGAGGTTCCGTAATTTGCGCTGGGAGATCGGGAGACTGACTGCCAAAACTATGCAAGGCATAGTCCAAGATGTCATGAGGCTAACTAACTGTTGGAACTATGCAATGCATAGTTTAGCCTGTCCTGTTGAGGACTAAAACTGCGCAATCCGCAATTTTAGTCAGCAATGACATGCAACCAACAAACTACATTGTGTAGCTTCTCAGGCCAACATGACACTACCTCCAAGAATTGCACAATGCAAGCATGAAGGTCAATGCCTGGCTAGACTTGCACAATTTTTGGAGGGAAGGCAGAGTCTTCACTTTCTGAAATGTACAGTGCTAGCCAAGTAAGCCATGGTCTGGGCCAAGGCAGGCCAGTCTGGTCGATGGGTGACTGAAAACATGAGAAGTGTGAATGCATGATGAGATGAGTGAAAACAAGAGTGAATGATCATTCATGCAAACAACAAGTCAGGATTCAGAAAATGGGAAAGCATGCATGTATGTGAAGCGAGTCGTCGCAAGCGATGACATCCGTGCAAAAACATTTTCATGCATGTGACAACAATGAGATGTTAACGAAAATTGAAACAATGCTAATACAACCTAGTATGCATGTAAACGATAGCAAGCACTCACTGAAATGAAGCAAACAACACTCACACAATGCGAAACACAAAAAGCGACAGAAACACAATGCAAGTCATGAACAACGGGCTTACCCCAAGGTAACTAATCTTATTGTGTCGAGAACTACTAGATGCAATGTTGGATGTCAGAGTTGCAAGATCGATGCGAGGAAAGAGATCTGCAGTGTCTGGTTCATGAGTTTTGATAAAATCGAAGATGTGACGTGCATGCCACAAATCTAGGAAAAGCAACACTTGGTGGGAGGTTTTTGTACTGATCCTTGCATGCAACCTCCATCTGCTAAAAGTAGATCCCTGAATCAAGGGATGCCTTTTCATGTTGCCTTTGGAGAAGTAGTTCATGCATGCAAATCATTTTTTCTCGGTCCCAGAGGGAACCGGTCAACCTAACTTCACATGCAACGGTATGCTTAGATGAGGGGAAAAATGCTCATTTCTGGGAGGGATCTAGGCTGGTTGCCTAGAAGATTTGCACAATTTTTGGGTAGAGTAGCTGATTACTACCTAGGATTGTGCAATTTCTAGGCTGAGTAGCCCTACTAGGAGGAATTGCGCAATTTTTCTAGTGAACACTGACATGAAGATTTGCGCAATTCTAGAGCCCAGTAGGCTGCTAGATACAATTGTGCAATTTCTGGAGCCCAATAGGCTGCTAGACGGAATTGCACAATTTCTGGAGCAAAGGCTGGTTCCCCTCCAGAATTATGCAATTTCTTGAGGGAGCTGCTTAGCCTACAACTGGACCAAGTCCGAAGAAACTACCCGTGAGGGGGATGCAACAAGCTCTGATGCACAGGCTAGAAATCTGCTAGAAAATCACTAAAGCTTGTGTACCTAACAAGGCAAGACATGCTGTTGTGAAAGGTTGGTAGGGAGGCTATAAAACGAAGCTAAGGAAAAATTTTGGACGGTGGTTGTAACCACTACAACACTTGGTGACACACTGGTAGAAGTATAGCATTTTGAAAGGACCTTATTTGTGAAAAGAAAGTCTAACACCTCCAGAAGCATTGTTCAGTTGTTAGTTCATCTTGGTTTCCACACTTGTTGATTGTAAGATGTAGCATCTTCCAAGCTCTTAGTCGAGGTTGTTGATATTGAACCAGCCATGGTTGTTGGACCATTTGTTGTTGTCCAATACTAGATGATTGACCAAGATGAGGAGTCATACTACCTGTTTGAGCCTGAGTCGCTCCAGATAAGGAGCCACTAACCTGAGGTTGTCATTGAATCACTGAGATGAGAGGCTGTTGTATTGCAACCTGAGAAACTTGGGGTTGACATACAACAGGTTGCACTTGTACTTGCAATGCAGTCATCATAGCAGGTATAGTGGGAATATTTGACACGGGATGGACTGGTTGCATCGAATATACAACCCTTGGTTGTTGAGGCAGTATTGGTACCCAACCGCTGGATGTAATTCCAGTTTGACCTGAACTTTGTTGTAAACTCCCATATGGTTGTTCTCCAAGAGGGAACAATGAAAAGGCATACTGCCCCCCATATGGTGGCAATCCAGTACTTAAAGGGTATATTGGCCTTTGAAGACACATTGGATCAATTTGTTGAGTTTCAACATTAGAAATACCAGATGAGAATCCGGATGAAGAAATAGGAACTGACCATGTCGTCGAAACAGTCCCTGATTGGACTCCGACTTGTTGTTGATAACTTGCCGGGACAGATGGTACACCAGCGAACATTGTTGGAGTAGCAGTAGGAGGTTCTGCTACTGCTGTGTCAGATGACACAGTCCTGGATGTCGACGGTTGTTCAGAAATATCTAGTCTATCCAAAAGATTTCCTAGCGATTCTACAGGAACTTGCGATGAAGGGAGACTAACTTCTAAGACCAACGAGGGAACAGTGACATTATTCTAATTAAAATAAACTTTATGACGCTTTGACACAACTTGTTTTTTCAATTTTTAAGAGTCGAGAAAAAACAAAAGATGACTCTAGTCGCCTTCGATTTTTAATGAGCCTGAAGTGACAAGTGCTCAGATGGACCTTTTCCTTTAAGGAGTCTGAAAAGGAACGAAAGAGACTACTCTGGAAATCTAGACAGAGGGTTTACCAAACTAATCGCAAAACTGCAGAATACTTTTTTCGGTATGGCAGTCAATCTTCTCGAATGTTGTGTTCAATGCATTGTGATCGGTAGGGCAGTAGACACGACTTCCTAAGGATAAAGGATATAGCCTATTATGGTCTCCCAATATATACTCGACGATACGTGGGAGCACAAGTCCGTGCTGGAACTTGTTGTCTCAAAGAGAAGGAATCACCCAACCAGCAATGGAAGCGATAGTTACCAGGCTTTACGATGCCAAAATACGTCTCTAGCCTAGAGTTCTAAATGTTGTGCGTTAGGTTCCAAAGCGTTTTTATGTTCATTGAATTTATTTTACAGTTGATCTTGCTTAAGAAATTTTCCTTTCAGGTTCACCGCGTGATGTAGATATATAATTCCTAAAATGCAATCTAAGATGATCAACAATCGTTTAATCTTCTTTTTGCAATGAAAATCCTAGCTACTAAGGAAAGAGAAACAAGATTCTTTCAACATAGAGAATACACTAGATGCACTGTCCTAAATCAAACCAACAAGCAGTCTAAATGCAAATGCACGTGCATGTATTTGTTTTCAGCCTTCTTAATGTGGGAATGACAAGAAGAATGCTAAGTACAAATCTGAATTATCTTTTCAAAGCGACAGTACTAACAATTTTTCTTCAAAATATGAAAGGAAGATAATGACGACACTTTGCGATTTCGAATTGAAAATCATTTTCGACACTTGAAAAAATACTAATTCAAATCAAATACAAGAGTAATGGTATAATCGACCATCAATAACAATAGGATTCTTTTCTACGACTGAAAATGACACTTGCGACACTTTCAATTCAAGAAACGACAATTCGATTACGCTACTTCCTTGTAAAAGAGAACTGAAAATGGCGCACAATACATAAAAACATTCACAGTTCTTTGCATAATGGAGGCGGAATGATGGAAAGGAAGAGGATTTCCACAATGGTATATTGATCACAGACAGTAAAGGCAAAATTATCCTTTTCTAACCATCACACCTATTACACAGGGAATCTAGTATGCATCCCACCTACTGCACACGGGAGGTGCGATGCATACAGACTTCCTTGAAGAGAGGGTGCGATGGTACTAGTGCGAGACTTTTACTTGGTCTTTGGTCACAATTTGCAGCTTAGTTCAGGGATTTAGGGCGAGCAAGTGATGTTCAGTAAATATAAATCACAGGGGTTGATCTAATGAGATTACTAGAGCCACCACAGGGCAATTAGAATGTTTGCAAATTGATTGTTTAGTTTATAAACAAAACCCGGAGATAGACTGAAGCAGCATTGATCTACTTTTCACTTGCATAGCAAATGCAGTTCGAAGGCTAGTTGGCTTGACTTCAAGCTTCGTCTATAAGTTTATAAAACAAACAAATATAGACAAGCAAATAATCTGTTCGCTCCCCAGTGGAGTTTCCATTTTGTTATCGTGAACTGTAGTGTCCACTCGGAGCTGCTAGTCCCACTAAGACTGGTAGCTACCTTAGAAACAAACAAACTAAAACTACTTTCACTTTCCTTTATAAGAAGTAGATAAGAGGGGAACAAAGGACACCAACCTTAGTCTTGTGCTTGGTTCCTCACTTGGTTCCTCTCCCTTCTGATAGATCTTCGCCGCTCCTTCTTCGTCTACCTAGCTTCAAAGAGCACCTGTGGAATCAAAGTAGCATAATACTATCGAAGAACAGAGATCTATAATCATAAGCAATACAGGACCAGATATGTATTGACCACACAAATGCATATATCATCAAACATACAAGAATGTGGAGGAAAACTTGAATAGCTTTATTAATATCAAGAATATCAAAGAGGATTACAACCAATTGTTCTGATCTAGCATCATCCTCTCAGCATGAAAGCCCTTCTTCACCTCATGAAAATCTTAGATCACCCAACACTATGATGTTGCACCAGGAAACCAACAACACTTCCTTACAAGATACAAGAATCCAGCCTCTGGATCTCTGTGATGAGGGATCCATATATAGATGATTGTAGGGGGGTGAGTCAGCTTCTGGGATTTTGATTAGTGTCCTCTCTTTGATAGTTCTTGATTCCACTTGGAGATTGATGATCTCCTACTCATTCCTGAGTGAATTCAGAGAGGCAAGTGTCACAGGAGAAGTTTATGGAAGATTCCATGATCATCCACCTTACAAACTATCTCTGCCATTTGTCCACTCTTGCCCATCACACCCTACAAGAGGGCTTTCCAGTATGCATTGCACCCTTTACACTGAGCAGGTGAGATGCATCGCACCCTCTGCACTGGGCATTCTGTATGGTCCAGTTTTGACCAGTTCTGAGCAGTTTTCTGTGGAGAGGGTAAAGTCCATTTCGAACTAAGAGGCTAATGCCTCACCTTCCGATCCTTCCAAGGATCCCTTCTTGGACTTCTTCGATGGGAAATTAGTCACATAATGTCCCATCTTATGACAATTAAAGTATATTACTTTAGACATGTCACCCTTCTTCCCTCCATGAGAAGAATTTGATTTGAAATGGGAAGCCTTCCCCTTCCCTTTCATTGCCTTAGTTGCTAAGGCCAGATTTTCTTCATCGTCATTCTTGGATGAAGAACCATCTCGTGTGCTCCTCTTGATCTCCTCCTGCATAAGATCCGACCACAATCGTTCCCAATCCGGAAGTTTCTCCCTTCCATTCACAGAGTCCTTGTATCTATTCCAACTCTTTAGAAGGCCAAGGAGAGCGAGGCTCACCATATCATCATCAATAGTAGTTATTCCCACACTGCCAAGCTCATCTCTGCAAGTGGTGAACTTGTTCAGATATGTGGAAATACTATCGCCCTTCTCCATCTTGATTCTTCGAAGCTTATCCTTGAGTGCCAATTTTCTCTGGTCGTTATTGTTCTGGTAGAGGTCCTTCAATGTCTTCCACATTGAAAATGGAGTATCCTTCCCATGGAGACTCGAGACAATGTGGTCTTGAACTCCCTCAAGGATGATCCGTCTCACCTTCGCCACACACTTCTTCCACTCAGCCAACTCTTGTGCATTAGTTGAAGTTGGCTTTGGGATTTCTTGATTAATAAATCCTTCGAGCCATTGTCTTCTAATACAGCCTCTGTTCTATCTTTCCATGCTATGTAATTCAAGCTACCTTCCAAGGCATACTAGAGTCTCAAGCCATAGAACGCCATTGGCCAACCTTGAAGTATGATATGAATTCGATTTGCACCTACAACCCCAAACTTCAAACATCGAATTCTCTTCTCTATATATTGTTCACAGCTCCAATACCATGTAGAAATTTTCTACAAATCCAGCTCTGATACCATGTAGAAAATTTGTTGGTAGGTTAACCCAATAATGCAATATACATCAAAGTAGAATACTATAACCTACTTCTACTATCAATTTGCGGAAGCTTAAAGATCAAGCTGAACAATATAACAAGAATAAGAAGAATCAATGCACAATACACATGAAAATACTTTGGGGAAAGCCTAAGCTAAAAACCCCACTATCTATATTATCATACAAGGTGGAAATACATAGGAATTATACAAAGACTTAGCTCTCACAGTTATCCAGCTCTTAGTACAATCCTCACAGGAAATCTTGGCTTCTCTCCAGCCTTCCTCTCTACCCTCCAAGCTTCTATTTTCTGCGTTGTTCCTCTGGGATGATTCTCTTGTTACCAAGTGGATGATCTCCTACCCAATGGATGATTGCCTTCCAAAACTACACATTCCTCAAGGCTTAAATCATCGACTGCATGCATGATTTTTCTCTTTGATAAAACACATGCAACTGATAGTACATTGTCCTTGACTTTAATCTCAATTGGGCCTTTCTCATAATATACATGCATGAGTTTCTGATGAGGGAATCTTCAGTTAACTGGAGTAGTGCTAATTGGATGTGTGCATGCATCAACTGGCTGTTAACTCACTATTAGTTCCTCAAACAGTTTGGAACTAATTTAACTGGACTTAACTCAGTAAATTGAGTTAACTAATTACAACTCAAATATAAATCAATCTTATCTCCTTAATTTAAGGGATAACTCTTGCATGACTTCAGAAAGACTTCTCACTTGAATTTCTCCAACTAATTAATTTGAAATAATTAATTAATTATTTCCAAGTAGTTTTTAAGACTAAATTCAATTTAAATTCACAATTTAATTCAAGGACAAATTAATTTGGAATATTCTTGTTGCCATATTTCAACAAGATTTTCAAAGATCCATCCATAGTCAGACAAATCGACATCCTAATCAAAAAACCAGGGAGACCCCTTAAATATTTATGCAACCTTCCTAGACAAGTGTCCCCAAAGAAAACCCCTGAAAGTGGATGTATTCCATAGATGCACAACATTGTTCCTTCGATAATTTGTCTACCTGCACATTTTGTTCCCTATAAATGTGTGAAAGCAATACCCTTCAGAAAGTGGAAAATAAAGACCTTGTCTTGTACAACCAGTGAGGCAGATTATAAATATTTAGAGTCACTTACTGATTAGCCCAATCAATGATGACCATGGAATCCCCAAAAAAATATCGATCTCTTCAATTCCCATCCATGTAGCACAATATAGGATTCCCCACAGAGCCAACAGCTCTTCCCTAGTATTTGTGCCTTGACCACTACACCATTTGAAGCAATAGTGTTCATCAAGGCTCATATAGATCACCATCCCACTTCCACAAGTCCTTGCTTGTGCAACCCCCAAAAAAAAAAACCACTGGGAAATTATCCTACACGTCCCTCTGAGTAATGTGCCTGGTGCTTTGTGCCATGGTCACAAGACCTTTCTCTAAGAGGATATCCTAATTAGAGTAATAAAGTCAACAAATAACTAAATTATTGCATACTCTTTGCACACATTAAAGAGTGTGTACTCTTTGCACACCATGCTTGTAGAGATGTTAATATTAAAATGAGGGAATATGTCATCATGTTAACATGAGGACTTGCATCGCATATCCTTTTTCAAATTGGTAATGTTTTGGTGGAAGTAATGCCTCACAAACCTCTTGTGTATTGTAATTGTTGCCTATATTGGATGATTCTCCCTCATACACACATATACAAAAAAAAATGAAAAATTGTGTTAAAAGAATGTATATAGAGATATCATATCTTTGGGAAAGGAAGTAAGTTAACCTAGCAAGAATAGAGTCTCTTTTTAGTGGACACAAATTTGATAAGAATTTGACAAAAAATTAGGCGTGAGTAAAGTTCTACCGTGATCCAATATTCTTGCATGGTGAAACAATGCCCTTATGGATTTTTTCTAATTCTAAATCTGTCCTAATTATCAAAGTTTTAGATCAATTGGAGTTTTGACTTTTTGTATCACCTAATTTGGATAAATAAAGGGGAGATTTCTATAGTATTAAATAATTCCTTGTGAAAGAGTTGTCCTCTAAAAACATGTTTTTTTGCATAAACCAACCACGAAACATTTTGACTTTGAAATTGTGCCCTAGCTAGCTAGTCTCCCTCCTATAACAATGACAACTCCATGTGGCACAATATTTATGGTCAACAACAACCTTGTATGTTCTTATCAACTATAAATGAAAAAATGCCAATAAAATTGTTTATGAACTAATTTGAAAAGAATTTTGATTATTTGTTACATCATTAATTATCTTCATTGGTCTCCATTCCCTATTGAGTAATATCTTCACACCTACCAATTTACATTTTCCATGCTTATCTAACAAAGGATATAAGATATTGTCCCTTATTTTATTTCAACAATATGAGGTTATAGGGATTTGCAAGGCATGTTAAAGTAGTTATTGTCGTGATTGTAATTTGTTTTCATAAGTTTGTTGAAATATTTTATTAATAGTTTACTAAAACTCCCTCAAGGGAGGATTGTTCAAAGATTAAGGCTATCTTTTTCATCACAAAAATTTGACACATCTTAGTGATGATATATCATAGGTTTGAATGAATATTACATGCACTACCATCAACCAAGGAATAAGGTATATCATGTTATGTCTATGGTGTTGACTTCGGCCATCCAATCTCTAGATATCTTCCCTTCTATATCTTTTGAGAGGTCATCCTTCCATCCATGATCCACCATTGTTTTTTTTCACAAAACATTTAGAGGATTCGCTTATATTATAGATGGAGCCAATATTATATTTAATTTTTCCATTAGACCCAAAAAAATAGTTTAACGACAACACAAGAGTGTAAAATATAAAGAGTCATATGCCATTTCCTCTGGAACTCACAAATTTTTCTCTTCATTTTTAACAATCATTCTAACAAACCTAATTGATACTTTTGGGTGGGGGCTAGGAAGTATGAACTCTTTCAATACCAAGAACTAATTGACAAAGCATGTTATGATATTCTATGAATGTTTCAATCTACTTACCCTAACTACCCATTCTTGCTAGTAACTTTGCACTAATGACTATCTAAAACTCTAAGGTTATCTTATTGTTAAGGTGGTCAAGTGCAACTCATACATCCCCAATTTATTGAATGATCCATATCTATACCCCTAAAAGGTTAGATATTACACATGAAATGCACCTATTGAAACACTTATGACTCTCTGTGTCAAACATAAATAAGAAATTTGAACTAGGAGAAGAATCAAACACAGAGAGACACCACCAGCTTCTTCTCCATTTCGCTTTGAAACTTTCACACAGAGAGACACCACCAGCTTCAACTTCAAATAGCAAATTCAAATTTTGGAACGCAGGCTCGCTTGCAATCAGGTTCTTTAAAGAAGAAACTCGGGCTCCTTTGCAATTTGACAGTCTTATCATACAAACGGGTCAATTCATGCATCACTAACATACATCATAACACTGGCATGCATTATAAAACCATTTGAATGATTTTTATGTGCGTGGCTATGAACCTATTGGTGGAATGATGGCTCACAATTGCTTGGAAAGGACGCCAACTGACAATAAACGGACGGACACACTGACTCATCCCCTTAGACATGACATTTTAAGAATCAGTGATGCAAAATTCCCGAATTCGCGATTTCGTAGCGCGGATAGTTATAAATTATCAAAATGCGCTACGAAATGGCTGGTTACTGACACGCTGCGAAAAAACTAAAACATCATTGCGCTGCCAAATCAGCCAATAAAACGGCGCTGCGAAAATGCGAAAAGGGCCAATGACATAAGCAAGATAAGACAGGCCTTATACAATCATGATGGAGGATGACTAACGGTATTTGAAAATGATTTACATCAATAACTTTCTAAAACATGATCCCTAAGTAACGAACATAGGACAACAACTATTTGACACCTATTTTTTGACAATGAAATTTTTTGGACAACATTTATGTACATGTAACTGCATTTCTTAGTGATAACAGGGGGATCCCTTCTCACGTTTACCTCCCATGAAATAATTCATTCAAACCTTAGAATATGTAAGCACTATAAGTTGATGCACAAGTGACATTGGGATTTAAGGCCAATGTTTTGGGAATTAATCTACAACCTTCCATTTATACCACTTTTCATTATTTTAAGCAAGGTAGCAAGAGGGATCTTAAGTCTGAAGGGATGTTGGAGTTTAGTGAAAGTGGGATAGTTCCAATGATTGCTTATGGTTTCAACTAAAGTATCCTCTAGGGAACCTTGGTATGATTTTTTCTTGCTTCATCTCTCAACCTAGTTATGGTTTGACACTTTGGGTGTTATGGTCCCTTTTGTGTGTTTTTTAGCTTAGAGGCGGGTTTCTCCCTTGAATTCTCTTTGTTTGGCCTATGTTTGATTCTTCTCCTAGTTCAAATTTCTTGTTTATGTTTGACACAGAGAGTCATAAATGTTTCAATAGGTGCATTTCATGTGTAATATCTAACCTTTTAGGCGTATAGATATGGATCATTCAATAAATTGGGGATGTATGAGTTGCACTTGACCACCTTAACAATAAGATAACCTTAGAGTTTTAGATAGTCATTAGTGCAAAGTTACTAGCAAGAATGGGTAGTTAGGGTAAGTAGATTGAAACATTCATAGAATATCATAACATGCTTTGTCAATTAGTTCTTGGTATTGAAAGAGTTCATACTTCCTAGCCCCCACCCAAAAGTATCAATTAGGTTTGTTAGAATGATTGTTAAAAATGAAGAGACAAATTTGTGAGTTCCAGAGGAAATGGCATATGACTCTTTATATTTTACACTCTTGTGTTGTCGTTAAACTATTTTTTTGGGTCTAATGGAAAAATTAAATATAATATTGGCTCCATCTATAATATAAGCGAATCCTCTAAATGTTTTGTGAAAAAAACAATGGTGGATCATGGATGGAAGGACGACCTCTCAAAAGATATAGAAGGGAAGATATCTAGAGATTGGATGGCCGAAGTCAACACCCTAGACATAACATGATATACCTTATTCCTTGGCTGATGGTAGTGCATGTAATATTCATTCAAACCTATGATATATCATCACTAAGATGTGTCAAATTTTTGTGATGAAAAAGATAGCCTTAATCTTTGAACAATCCTCCCTTGAGGGAGTTTTAGTAAACTATTAATAAAATATTTCAACAAACTTATGAAAACAAATTACAATCACGACAATAACTACTTTAACATGCCTTGCAAATCCCTATAACCTCATATTGTTGAAATAAAATAAGGGACAATATCTTATATCCTTTGTTAGATAAGCATGGAAAATGTAAATTGGTAGAAGGTGTGAAGATATTACTCAATAGGGAATGGAGACCAATGAAGATAATTAATGATGTAACAAATAATCAAAATTCTTTTCAAATTAGTTCATAAACAATTTTATTGGCATTTTGTCATTTATAGTTGATAAGAACATACAAGGTTGTTGTTGACCATAAATATTGTGCCACATGGAGTTGTCATTGTTATAGGAGGGAGACTAGCTAGCTAGGGCACAATTTCAAAGTCAAAATGTTTCGTGGTTGGTTTATGCAAAAAAACATGTTTTTAGAGGACAACTCTTTCACAAGGAATTATTTAATACTATAGCAATCTCCCCTTTATTTATCCAAATTAGGTGATACAAAAAGTCAAAACTCCAATTGATCTAAAACTTTGATAATTAGGACAGATTTAGAATTAGAAAAAATCCATAAGGGCATTGTTTCACCATGCAAGAATATTGGATCACGGTAGAACTTTACTCACGCCTAATTTTTTGTCAAATTCTTATCAAATTTGTGTCCACTAAAAAGAGACTCTATTCTTGCTAGGTTAACTTACTTCCTTTCCCAAAGATATGATATCTCTATATACATTCTTTTAACACAATTTTTCATTTTTTTTTGTATATGTGTGTATGAGGGAGAATCATCCAATATAGGCAACAATTACAATACACAAGAGGTTTGTGAGGCATTACTTCCACCAAAACATTACCAATTTGAAAAAGGATATGCGATGCAAGTCCTCATGTTAACATGATGACATATTCCCTCATTTTAATATTAACATCTCTACAAGCATGGTGTGCAAAGAGTACACACTCTTTAATGTGTGCAAAGAGTATGCAATAATTTAGTTATTTGTTGACTTTATTACTCTAATTAGGATATCCTCTTAGAGAAAGGTCTTGTGACCATGGCACAAAGCACCAGGCACATTACTCTGAGGGACGTGTAGGATAATTTCCCAGTGGTTTTTTTTTTTGGGGGTTGCACAAGCAGGGACTTGTGGAAGTGGGATGGTGATCTATCTGAGCCTTGATGAACACTATTGCTTCAAATGGTGTAGTGGTCAAGGCACAAATACTAGGGCAGAGCTGTTGGCTCTGTGGGGAATCCTATATTGTGCTACATGGATGGGAATTGAAGAGATCGATATTTTTTTGGGGATTCCATGGTCATCATTGATTGGGCTAATCAGTAAGTGACTCTAAATATTTATAATCTGCCTCACTGGTTGTACAAGACAAGGTCTTTATTTTCCACTTTCTGAAGGGTATTGCTTTCACACATTTATAGGGAACAAAATGTGCAGGCAGACAAATTATCGAAGGAACAATGTTGTGCATCTTGGAATACATCCACTTTCAGGGGTTTTCTTTGGGGACACTTGTCTAGGAAGGTTGCATAAATATTTAAGGGGTCTCCCTGGTTTTTTGATTAGGATGTCGATTTGTCTGACTATGGATGGATCTTTGACAATCTTGTTGAAATATGGCAACAAGAATATTCCAAATTAATTTGTCCTTGAATTAAATTGTGAATTTAAATTGAATTTAGTCTTAAAAACTACTTGGAAATAATTAATTAATTATTTCAAATTAATTAGTTGGAGAAATTCAAGTGAGAAGTCTTTCTGAAGTCATGCAAGAGTTATCCCTTAAATTAAGGAGATAAGATTGATTTATATTTGAGTTGTAATTAGTTAACTCTTTACTGAGTTAAATCCAGTTAAATTAGTTCCAAACTATTTGAGGAACTAATAGTGAGTTAACAGTCAGTTGATGCATTAATGCACTCAACTAGTGCTACTCTAGTTAACTGAACATTTCCTCATCAGAAACTGATGCATGTCTATTTTGAGAAAGGCACAGTTGAATTAAATGTTCAAGGACAATGTACTATCAGTTGCATGTGTTTTCTCATGGAGAAAACTCATGCATGCAGTCAAGGATTTATCCTTGAGGATTGTGCAGTTTTGAAGGAAGGTTTTCCACTTGGTAATTGGAAAATCATATAGAAGGAACAACGCAAGGAAATAGGAGCTTGGAGGGCAGAGAGAAAGGTTGGAGAGAAGCCAAGATTTTCTATGAGCATCTATGAGGATTGTACTGAGAGCTAGCTAGCTGTGAGAGCTAAGTCTTTGTATAATTCCTATGTATTTTCACCATGTATGATAATACAATAGTGTGAGGTTTTTAGCTGAGGCTTCCCCAAAGTATTTTCATGTGTATTGTGCCATTGAATCTTCCTCTTTTGGTTATATTGTTCAGCTGGATATTTAAGCTTCCGCAAATTGATAATAGAAGTAGGTTATAGTATTCTACTTTGATTTATATTGCATTATAAGGTTAACCTACACAGATTTTGTACATGGTATCAGAGCTAGATTTGTAGAACCTTTCTACATGGTATCGAAGCTGTGAACAGTATACTAAGAAGAGAATTCAAAGTTTGAAGTTCAGGGTTGTAGGTACAAATCGAATTCATATCATACTTCAAGGTTGGCCAATGGCATTCTATGGCTTGAGACTCGAGTATGCCTTTGAAGGTAGCTCGAATTACATAGAATGGAAAGATAGAATGGAGGCTAAATTAGAAGACAATGGCTTGAAGGAATTCATTGATCAAGAAATCCCAAAGCTAGCTTCAACTAATGCACAAGAGTTGGCTGAGTGGAATAAGTGTGTGGTGAAGGCGAGATAGATCATCCTTGAGGGAGTTCGAGACCATATTGTCTCGAGTCTCCATGGGAAGGATACTCCATTTTCAATGTGGAAGACATTGAAGCAACTCTACCAGAACAGTAGCAACCAATGGAAATGGGTGCTCAAGGATAAGCTATGAAGAATCAAGATGGAGAAGGGCGATACTATTTCCACATATATGAACAAGCTCACCACCTGTAGAGATGAGCTTGGCAGTGTGGGAATAACTACTACCGATGATGATATGGTGAGCCTTGCTCTCCTTGGCCTTCAAAAGAGTTGGAATAGCTACCAAGACTCTGTGAATGGAAGGGAGAAACTGTTGGATTGGCAACGACTGTGGTCGGATCTTATGCAGGAGGAGATCAGGAGGAGCACACGAGATGGTTCTTCATCCAAGAATGATGGTGAAGAAAATCTGGCCTTAGCAAGTAAGGCAAGGAAACGGAAGCGGAATACTTCCCATTTCAAATCAAATTCTTCTCATGGAGGGAAGAAGGGTGACATGTCTAAAGTAAGATGCTTTAATTGTCACAAGATGGGACATTATGTGACCAATTTCCCATCGAAGAAGTCCAAGAAGGGATCCTCAAAAGGATCAGAATGTGAGGCATTTGCCTCTTAGTTCGAAATGGACTTTACCCTCATCGCATGCATGGTGTCATCAATGATGGGTTGTGTCTAGTATCTTGACAATGGAGCCTCATTCCACATGACCAGTGATAAAAATTTATTCAGTGCCCTAGAGGAGAAAGACCTCAAGATACGCTTGGAGATGGGTGACGATGAAAGGTATAGTGTTTCAGGAGTGGGCACAATTTCTTTTCAGAGGGAGCATGGACTTCCTCTCAACTTGACAGATGTGATGTATGTGCCTAGAATGAAGAAGAACTTGGTATCGGTCGCGATGTTGGAGGAAATGGCTACGATGTTGTCTTCAGTAAAGGAAAGGCGTTCCTAAGACACATGAACATGGGTGAGACCAAGAGGATAGGGATTCGGGTGAAAAATATCTATAAACTAGAGGTAGATGATTGTGTAGCATTGAGTACGAAAGAAAAATTGGTGCAAAGCCAAGGCATTGGCAAGTTGTGGCACAGGCGGTTGGGCCATTTGCATCATGGTGCTTTGAAGATAATACAACATATATCTACAGGACTTCCCAAAGGTAAACTTGAGCAAGTTGACACATGCAAAGGTTGTACCTTGGGAAAGTACACCAAGTCTTCCTCTCATGATCGAGACAGGCGAGCAGAGGCTATCTTAGAGAGAGTTCATATTGATTTGTTTGGACCATTCTTGATGACATCCACAATGAAGCAAAGGTATAATGTGATTTGCATTGATGAGTATTCTCGTAAATGCTGGATTTATTTCATGCAGAAGAAGGACCAAACTTTCACAAAGATTTGTGAGTTCAAAGCTTTGGTCGAGAAAGAGTCAGGGAGGAAGATCAAGGCCTTAAGAAGTGACAACAGTGGAGAATATGTCTCTCAATAGTTTAAGGACTTCTGTGTAGTGAAGGAATTAAACGAGAGTTGACGGTAGCTCATAACCCACAGCAGAATGGGGTGGCCGAGAGGAAGAACAAAACTATTGTAGGGGTAGCATGGGAAATGTTGCATGACCAAGGCCTACCACTTCACTTATGGGCTGAGGCATCCAACACAATAGTATATTTGCAGAATAGAAGCCCGCATCGCATACTTCGGATGAAGACACTAGAGGAATCTTTCTCCGGTAAGAGACCAGATGTGTGTCAGTTCAGGATCTTTGGCTCATCGGTATATTTCCATGTGACAAAGGATGCATGAAATAATATTGAGCCAATAGAAGAGTTGGGGATATTTGTGGGGTACACTGATATGCCTCACAACTATCGGGTGTATTTTCCTACTAGTCGAAGGACAGTGGTTCACAAAGATCTCAAATTTGATGAGCAAAAGGCCATGAAAATTTCCCTTGAGAGGGAGCTCCAACTACAGGCTGTGGAGGAACTATTGGTTCCTAAGAAGGAGGAGCCTCAGACTGATGCGGAGCAGCTACATGCAGAGGTTCCAGGAGTGGAGACATCCACTCAAGCAGAGTCTTCCTAAGATGGACAAAAGCGCACAAGAGAAGCTGACAGATTGTTGGAGGATGCAAGAGAGAATGTGGCAGCACCATCTTCTCAATGTAGACAGAAGAGTTCACCTGAGAGGTACACTAGATATGTGGCCCTTGCTAGGGAATGCATTGAGACAGAGCCATCTTCATTTGAGGAAGCAGTGCAGCAGTGAATTTGGGTTGATGCTATGGTGGAGGAGTATGACTCCATAGTTTGTAACAGTGTCTGGGACATGGTTCTGAGACCAAAGAACAAGTCAATTGTGAGTTCCTGTTGGCTTTACAAGGTAAAGCAAGCTGCTGATGGTAGTGTGGAGAAGCATAAGGCAAGATTTGTTGCCCATGACTTTTCACAGGTTGAGAGGATCATGTTGTTGCAATATATTTTGACAGAGGAGCAAGATGTTGACATTTTGATAAAGGCATTATCAAAGTGTAAATTTGAGTTCCACAGAGATAGGATCGGGGTGGTAGATAATCCCTTTCTTGTTAAGAGGGAGTGTTGAAATATGGCAACAATAATATTCAAAATTAATTTGTCCTTGAATTAAATTGTGAATTAAAATCGAATTTAGTCTTAACAGCTACTTGGAAATAATTAATTTATTTATTTTAAATAACTAGTTGGAGAAATTCAAGTTAGAAGTATTTCTGAAGTCATGCAAGAGTTATCCCTTAAATTAAGGAGATAATATTGAGTTATAATTGAGTTGTAATTAGTTTACTCAGTTTGCCAAGTTAAGCCCAGTTAAATTAGTTCCAAATTGTTTGAGGAACTAATGGTGAGTTAACAGTCAGTTAATGCATTAATGCACTCAACTAGTGCTGCTCCAGTTAACTGAACATTCCCTCAGCAGAAACTCATGCATGTCTATGATGAGAAATATCCATTTGAGTTAAGTTTTCAAGGACAGTGTACTATCAGTTGCATGTGTTTTCTCATGGAGAAAACTCATGCATGTAGTCAAGGATTTATCCTTGAGGATTGCGGAGTCTTGAAGGAAGGTTTTCGACTTGGTAATAGGAAAATCATCCAGAAGGAACAACGCAAGGAAATAGGAGCTTGGATGGCAGAGAGGAAGGCCGGAGAGAAGCCAAAATTTCTTGTGAGCATCTGTGAGGATTTTACTGAGGGCTGGCTAGCTATGAGAGTTAAGGATTTGTATAATTCCTATGTATTTCCACCATGTATGATAATACAATAGTGTGGGGTTTTTAGCTGAGGCTTTCCCCAAAGTATTTTCATGTGTATTGTTCCATTGATTCTTCTTCTTTTGGTTATATTGTTTAGCTCGATCTTTAAGCTTCCACAAATTGATAGTAGAAGTAGGTTATAGCATTCTGATTTGATTTATATTGCATTATCAGGTTAACCTACACAGATTTTCTACAGAATAAGAATCATTGGGGAGCATCAAATACCACTCTATATAACATCAGAGAGAACATCTAAATCCGAAATAATATCAGGGAGCACATATTAACCTGAAACCACATTAGGGAGCATATCTCAACTTGGAATCTCATGGGGGAGTTAAGCATCTCTAACCTCATATCAATAAATAGGTGATATAGGGGAGCACATCTCAACCCATCCTATTACCTAGTGATCTTCCCATCAATTCCCTTGAAGGGTAATGTGGTAGAGCACTTGCATCATAATCTGAGCTTGGGCTAGATACCTGACTTACCAAAAGGTAAGGATCACATGCCCTAAGCCTCCTCAAACCGTTGGCCAGGCTGGGAGGGGAAATCCCAACAAGCATGACTTGTGAGTATGATGCCAACTAGGGTATACTCTACAAAGACCAAGGCAGGGGAGAAACATCTCCAACCCTATGGGTAATAGATAGGGGCAATGCCATATTGTCCAAAGATCCCTCAACCTCAAGAGCCCTTTATCTCAATTCCACACCCTGGGAGATCAAACAAGGGGGAAGAGCTAGCTCAATGTCCTTGATTAGTGATGCCCCCTATCAGGATGGGTAACATTTTTCAGTCCAAGCTACTCCATGAATACCAAGAACTTTCCTTTCGACAAAGCCTTAGTGAGAATATATGCAATTTTCATATATGATGGAGTCTAATGGCTCCTCTCTACATAATGTCTCAAATGAAATGATATCGGATCTCTATTTGCTTATAATTTTCATGAAATACAAAATTCTCTTCTAGACAGGTCCCACTCTTTTCTTCATAATATATCATTGTAGTGTCCAAGACCTAGTTGATTAGCTCTCCAAATAGCTTCCTCAGCCAAACTACTTTGCGGCTAGCATGCTAGTGGCAATATACTCTTCCTCAGTGGTACTCAATGCTATGGACTTCTACTTCCTACTCATCCAAGATATCATGGCAGATCCAAGGCTAAATTAAGATCCAGATGTACTCTTCCTATAAACAACATTTCCTTCCCATTCAACATCAGTGTATCCATGAATTTGAACATCTATGGCAGAATATCTCAGACCAAGTGTGATTGTCCTATGAAAATATCTCAAAATTTGTTTGGCAGTGATCCAATGTGCATGGAGAGGCTCAATCATGAATTGAATCAACATGTTCACTACATAGCATATGTATGGATGGGTGTTTATTAAGAACATTAGAGCCCCAATTAACTATCTATACTTGGATGGATTCACGAAATCAGGTCCTGTGGATTCTCCACATAACTTGTTGAAATTAATTTCCATCAATGTAGGTAGGGACTTGCATTCTGTCATTTTGTATCTCTCCAATAGCTTCACAACATATTTTCCTTGTGAAAGGAAAATCTTACTGTGCCTTTTCCATACCTCAAGGCCTAGGAAGTAGTGCATGAATCCAAGGCCCTTCATCTTGAATTCAGAGGCTATCTCCCTCTTACACTCGATCATCAGGGGCTCACTACCTGTCAAGAATAGATTGTCATCATAGAAAACCAAAATAAATGACATGACTTGGACTACCTTGAAGTAGAGGTTGGGATCGACATTGCTTCTAGTGAATCACAACTTCACCAAATAATTTTCTATGCAGGCTTACCATCCTCTGGGGGATTGTATCAAACAATGAAATGCCTTCTTCAGCCTACAAACATTTGTCTTTTGATCCTCTACTTCAAGTCCTAGTGGCTACTCAATGTACACTTCTTCTTGTAACATACCATGAAGGAATGTCGTCTTTACATCCATCTAATGAAGGGTCCATCCTCGAGTTGTGACGAAGGAAACTATCGAATGAATGGTTGTATATTCAGCCATAGGTGAAAATAATCATCATAATATTCTCCCTCTTTCTAGGAAAATACTTAAGCCATGGATATTTCCTTGAACTTCTCAATCCTGCCATCCATGTTTGATCTTGAATAGCCACTTTGAAGTCATCATGGATTTTCCCTTTGTTCTTGGCATGACATCCCATACTTGATTCTTCATAATTGACTCATATTCTTCGGCCATAGAATCCTTCCAAACTTGTTCCTTCATAACTTCTTCAAAAGTGGGAGGTTCGGCTTGAGTCACAGTGCTCATGGCTACAACACACCCCTGGTATCTGCATCACTTATTGTTTTATCTAAGTGATCATTGAATGGGAGCACATCACTCATCATCTTGTAATGTGTCACGAATCTAAAGTGTCCTCTTCCTGGTGGGAAGATCACATAGAGGAGGATCTAAAGGATCCATATTCATTCTTCTCAGGAGGAGGAGGAGGAGGAAGGTCCCTTGTTTTCCCAAAGGAAACATCTTCATCAAACGTAACATCCTTGCTAATTTCAAATTTTCTTTTACCAAGAATAAATATTATAAATGCTTTAGAATTTTCACAATATCCAACAAACATACCTTTCCTTCTTATGGCATCCATATTGTTTCTTTTGTCCTTTTGGCACATGAAATTATACAGGGTAGCCAAAGATACAGATATGGCTAACATCGGGCTTGATAAATTGTGAACATTTCTTTGGTAGTATTGGTGTCCAATGCTTAATGAGGCACCCTATTTTGAACATATATGCCAACATTTGTTACTTCTCCCCAAAGGAGCTTTGGAAACTTTTGATCATGGAGCACAACACAGGCAACTTATATAATGTACCTATTCTTTCTTTCAACCACTCCATTTTGTTTGGGAGTATAGGGCATAATTGCCTCTTTCTTGATACCTTCCTTCTTGCAAAAATCAATTAACTCCTTTGACATGTACTCTCCACCATTGTTAGACCTGGATATTTTGATTTTCTTCCATGTTTTATTTTCAATCAAAGCTTTTAACTCCTTGAAAATTTCGAAGGCTTCATCCTTGTGCATCAAATACTATATCCATGTCTTTCTTGAGAAGTCATTAATGAAAGTGATGGAGTAGAGATGGCCACAATAGAGTGCACAGGCATTGAACCACATATGTCGAAATGAATGAGATGGAGAATGTCAATTGTCTTGTTCTCACTAGAGGGGAATGGTCCCCTTGTCTTCTTCCCACTCGCACACCCTAGACATACTCCATCATGTAGGGATTGAACCTTAGGAATCCCAGAGACCAATTTCTCCAATTTTGGAAGAGCATCATAATGTATATGGGCAAATATTTGGTGCCATTTCTCTCTTAGATGATTAGTATCATGGACTAGTTCTAGAAGAGGCCTGCCAGTGACTGTATAGATTCCTTCAATTCTCGATCCCAATGTGAATTCATCTCTCATAGGTGATCCAATAGGCCAAGTAAGAAACTTTCATTTGATGACGACAAACCTCATCCTTTTGTCTTCCAAAGTGGATATTGATACCAAGTTCTTCTTCAATCCTAGAACATACATCACATCATAAAGAAAAATAGATTCCCTAGAATTCAAATGAAATTTGACGAACCCAAAGCCTTAGATGGGATGAATGGAATTGTCTCTAAGAATAATTTTCAAATTTGTCTCCCTCTCTATCAAATTAGAGAGAACTTACTTATACCCAAATAAGTGATGAGTTTCCCCACTAGCAAACAACCAACGATCCCATGAATCTAGAGGAAAAGAAATAATAAGGGAAGATATAAGAATATATTTAGATTCATTTGCAACATTACTTTCATACCTGGAGAATCTTGACTTCTTTTGGGGATGATGATCTTCTTCATGATCACTTGGAGCATCTCTTTTTAATATTCCTTCATCTCTTCCATTGTGATCATTCATTCGGTCATCTTTTCTTTTTCGATCATCAAATGTGTTTTTGTTACTTCTAGTGTTGTATCATGGACCATGGTTCTTCTCAGGGAATTCTCAAGCATAGTGGCCTTTCTTATGACAATTGTAGCATTCAATGTGCAATAATTCCTTCCTTCTATTTGAATTTCAAGGTGGATGCTTTCTTGAATTTAATGCACCTCGTTTCCTTTCTTCTTCTTCTTGTCATGAGCAATGAATGCAGTAGGCTCTCCCTCTTCATGCTTTTGAATCCTTCTTCTTGATATCATCCTCGATTCTTCTTGAGTGATATTTCCAACAATATCATCAAATGAAGGGAGGATATTATTGTTTATTATAGTAGTAATAAAGGTTTCCCAAATAGGAGGGAGACCTCTTAGAGTCGCAATCACCAATTCTCTGTCAAGAACAGATTCCCCATTTCTTTGCAATTGATATCTGAGACGAGATATCCTCATAATGTAGGATTGCACAAAATATCCTTTTTTCATCTTGTTGTCTTTGAGTTGATATTTCAAAGAGATGATTTCATTCAAATTGTTGAATTCATACATACCAACTATCTTATCATACATGTCCTTAGAATTCCTCAAAATTCCAACATATGTAGGTAGATTATCTTGTAAACCATCAGTTATAATTTGCTTTGATTTTAACTCAACTTTCTTTTACTTGTTCTTGGAAGTAGTGGAAGAATTATCCGAAGGCTCAGGTGAGTTTCCTTGAATGTATTCCAAAACATCATTGTTATCAGCTATGATCTCCAACCTGACATTCCATGCAGCAAAATTGGATGAGTCACCCAAATTCTCATTTTCCTTGAAGAAGGAAGACATCTTAACTTGACTAGATAGGGTCCTTCAATTTCCAAATATGATTGCTTCAATTCTTATCTCCTTTTCAGCTTGTCCTTCACCTTAACTCTAATACCATGTTAATTTTCAAATTGTTCTATGCTAAATCAATTACTTTAGCCCAATTCAATACTTCAATTAGCAATCTCTCCAATAACAATTAATCTTTTAATTCATCAACAATAATTGAAGATAAAACAATAAATTCAATGATAAAAGAGACAATCAACACATCAACAAGAGACACCAGATTTGGTCAAAGAGTAGGGAAAAACCCCACTACGGGGGAAAACCCTTTAAAATTCTTCTTATATTAGATTGTCATAAAATGTTTCAGCAGAGATTACAATGAGCCCAATACAATATCATCTAGCAAAATAACTAAATAACATTCATAAATATGTTTTCAGCATCAATATACATCAGAGACAACTTTTCTTGTCTTTGGTCAACTATTAAATTTCATCCCTACTTTCTAGTCGCAGGGAGGATGAGTTTTGAAAATGATTGAGAGATTTCAATTGCCCCCTTGATCTTGTAAGCTAACAACTAAAACCAAATTTATCCTTTGACAAACCAAGGACTGTAAACCAAAACCCTAGAAACATGTGCAAGCTTCAGATATTGTAATCTTAGACCTTTGTGAACTTCTTTTGTTGACCCAACCTCAGACCTGTGTGAACCAATCAATGAAATAAGAATAGGAATATGCTTGGTTATCTCCAAATGAGCTTGAGGTCACTTGTATTTATAGGCTTCCAAGGGTGACCAATTTTCCATTAGGGTTGACCTATCCAAATGTGCATGTGTGGGCTTTTCTTCATAAGTACACTTTCCCTTATCCAAATTTGGTGATCCGTAGGTTTATTTTGGTCCTCTCGAAAAATGAATTCAATGCAATCATCGGCTCCATCAAATGGGTTATAGAAAGTCGAATTTGATCCTATTTTCCAATTTTAACATGTTGAACCAAATCTCTCTTTCATCCAATCACCCTCATGCCATATTCCAAGAATGAATGTGGGATCATATGGGTTAAATAAAAATAGAACTAACCATGACTTCTAGAGGCCAAAACACCTCAACCCATAACCACAGTGATTTCACCTAAACTGGTCCAGAAATAATTAATACCAAAACAAGCTTAGGTGCCTCTGACTTCCTTCACCAGCTCTAAAGGATTTTTCCTATCTCCACCCATCTGCCAAGTGTTCCAGGAGAAATCCCATATTCACCCTTGACCCTTGGAAATTTTCCCAAGACAACCTCAACCAGGATCCAACTCTACTAACCATCCAAAGCTTAATCAAAACAGAGAACCCACTACATCATAGCTATCCAAGAAATGGCAAGGCAAGGATGAAACCACTTTCAATCGAGGAAAATCCCATGGAAATTATAACAAAGTGACCAAAAATCCACATGCATATACCATGCATTCAAGCATCAACAAGGAAATCACACATGCAACCTGTTACCTTCAATGTACTCTTGTTGTAGTTGCTGATCCAACATTCTTTTCTGCTACCTAGAAATTCCTTTACTTGCTTGCATCTCTCCAAGTCCAAGTGAATGATAGGATGCTCCAAGAATGCTCTAAGTGTGTAAGAGTGTGGAAGAGATCTATAATGATCAAGAGCTGAGCCAAAACTGTCGACAGTTGAAATAGATCAAAATTTTGAACTAACCAAAGATGTGAACTATTTCTCTAATGCCTTTTTATCATTGATGTCTCATGTCTCTTCCTTTCATTTTCCCTTTTTTATTTCATTTTCCTTCATTTTATCTCTGATTTCCCTTACATGCATATTTGTGTCTCTTCACCTTAAATTTCTCCTATTTCCCTTTATTTCCTTAATTAAATGTCATTTATTGCATCTTTTCATTTTCCAATGCTCTTGCTAATTTCCATAGCCATTGATAAACCACAAGTGATGCCCATTGTAATGTTTGTCCATCATTCAAATTGGAATATGAGTCCCATGACCTTAGTCTTATTTTATATGCATGGAAAATCAACTGGGGATTGATACACCAATTAACATCACTTGGTGATCTGATAATGAGATCTAAGACAATAATAAGGTATTACATACTCATGTGCCTGGATTTGTCTATGTTATTTTATGCAATGGATTGATAAGATTGCGAAATACACAGACAATGAAGCAGTAAACAAAAACATAATAGACAACACATAACACAACAAATTTAATGAGGAGTTCACCCAATACTCCTGGGCTACATCTCCTGGTCCAGCCTTCAGTGGTGGCCTCTCTATTATGTCTTCAAGCAGAGTTTTACAACAGTATGAGCTCAATTTAAGACTCAATACACAACAGATATAACAGTAAGATTTTGCTTGAACCTCTCAATCCTTCTCTGAGTACACAGACTCTCTTAATCACTATCTGTCTCTATCTTAGCTCTGTCTCGGCACTGCCTCCTCTATCTTTAGTTTTCTATGGCTTTAAAGCCAAACTGTGCTACCTGTTCATTTCAGCTTCTTGGTTTTCTGTCTCCCCGACCTCTGTTTGCTCAGATCCCTTTCTAAGAGTTAGAAATCATTGCTAAATGCTTCTAAGGATGCTGGCCACCTGTACTATAATAGAATAGGTCATCGGGCCTTTAAAATCCTTTGGAATGTAAAAAACGATTGTTTTCTATTTTACACAAAGAAAAGCTGCAACACTATGAAATTCTGCCAAAACGCCATTCATTTTGGACTTCAAAAGTCCTTAAATACGGTCTATCCTCATCGCTATCGCAAGTCACTTCGGTTGTGCTCCTTTGTATTTTAAAAATACGTTAAAAATCATGAAAATAACGTAAAAATGGCTTATGGCGGATCTGAAATAATATACAATAGCTTTAAGGAACCCTTTCGGGTCTGGCTTATCGCATCAGCGCTTCATCCTTTGTATATCGTTTAGTACAAGAAATATGCAAAATACATAAAAAATGTCTTTTCTACAGATCTCAAATCTTATGAAATAATATTTATATAATCATCGGGTCTGGTTCATCAGATCGCGTATATGTATGTGTATATAGCCCGTTCCTCTGTGTAGCGTCGATTGTGATATCACGATGCAATTGATCACAATCGCACATCTCGATAACCCCAGGCCATTGTTAGCGCTCTTGTAATATCCAATAGCAATCCCGCGATGCAACGTGGGTCATCGATCTGCGTGCTCGATTTATGGTCCTAGTTGACTCTGTCGGTCGCCATCACAAGTTTTATATGGTCTGCGCTAATATCCGTTGTCTGCCTGTGCCGATTGTGATTTACTGATCAAATCTGGACTGTTGATCGAACAAATCTGACGACTACTGTGCATTCACTATTCACGCCCCTGATACTTTGTTTTTCACATGTTTTTGGCCTCCGATAATATTTTTCCCCCATTCTAAGGGCTTTTCTCCTGCGATCGTTTTGATCTTTGGCATGATTTTAAGAGATTTTGAAGACTTAGAGAACATTCTAGGATCCATTTGGATCACGCCTTCCCACTGAAAAAGGTTTTTGGACCACCAAAAGTTAGTTTTCAAGCATTGCTCAAGTGAGGATATAGCTGCCTCACTTGCCCAATTTCTGTCCATTTTGCACTGTTGGGCTTTGAACCTTTGAGCCCGATCCTAAGGTACTCAACATCCCCTCTGCTTATGGTTCTAGCCTTCTTGTCTAGAACCGTATCTTCCTGCAACCCATTGAGATATTCAGGCAACAAATCATCAATGGAAGGAAATTTACTTTGTTCTTCGAGATCTTCAATTAATGAAGATTCAAACAGTCTTAAGTTTTCTGCATTTACCACTAAATAGATGTGCATGTATGCTGGCAGATCAAGGTGGAAAGCGTTCTCACCAATTTTCTCAAGTACCTTAAAAGGCCCATACCTTATTGGCTTTAGCTTTTTTCCTTCACCTTTCATTCTATTCTTGCTGATATACAACCAAACTTGATCACCAACTTGGAAGCTGTGCTCCACCCGATGCTTATCGTGCCTTTCCTTGTACTTGGCTTGGCTCTTTTCCAATTGTTCCTACACTTCCTGGTGAATTTCTTGGATTTGTTCAATGAACTTGGTTTCTTTTTCCACATCACTGTGTCCAGCAACTGCTATGTCTTTTTCAAATACAAAATCCAAGGGAGACCTTGGTATAAAACCAAAACAGGTCTCAAAAGGAGATCTCTATGTAGAAGAATGTTTATCACGGTTGTAAGCATGTTGCACATAACATAAATGTTCATCCCAAACCTTTGGATGCTTGCTACAATAACCCCTGAGCAACTGGATCACTGTTTTGTTGACTACCTTCTTTTGGCCATATGTTTATGGATGAAAGGTTGTGCTCTTCTTCAGTCTAGTATCCATTAATTCCCACAGACTTGACCAAAAATTCCCAACAAATTAGGAATCTCGATTAGATATTATGGAAGTGGGTAGCCCAAAATTCACCCAGACATGCTGAAAGAACAAGTTCGTTGTTTGTTCAGCTGTAATCCACTTATTACAGGGTGTTAAAATACACATTTTGTTGAACCTATCCACAATAACATATAAATAGTCATGACCTTTCCTAGATTTTGGAAACCCAACAACAAAGTCCATGGAAACAATTTCCCATGAATAGGAAGGAATTAGTAGTGGAGCATACAAGCCTAGTTTTCTATTGTTGGGCTTGCTTTTAGCACACCTAGTACACCCTTTAATATATCTAGAAACTGTTTCATGCATTTTTGGCCAATAGTAGTATATTTGCAAGTGTGCCACTGTTTTACTTACCCCAAAATGACCTGATATCAGATAAGTATGTGCTTCCCTAATTATGTTCACTCTTTCAGTTTGTGAAATGCATAGATTTCCCAAATGATACAAGAGTTGGTCCTTAACATAGTAGTCTAATTCTTCTACCTTTTTGCCATGGCTTAAAGCTGCATATACATCTTTAAAGTCTATATCTTGAGCATATTGTTCAATGTAGATTTCATGCATTACTGAGTTATGCTTAAGTATAGTAGATGCAATTATGATTGGTATGGACAACGTATCTGCAACTTTATTATGTATGCCATTTTTATATCTGATGACTAAATGAAACTGTTGTAGGAAACCCATCCACCTATAATGTCTTGATTGTTGCAATTTAGTTTGTGAGTGCACGTACTGAAGTGCCTGATGATCAGTATGTATAATTGTTTCTTTGCCCATTAAGTAATGTTTCCACTTTTTCACACTCTAGACTAATGCATACAATTCTTTATCATATGTAGGATAATTAACTACTGCAGAAATAAAAGTCTCAGAATGGTAGCATATGGGTTTACCATGTTGCATCAACAATGCTCCCATGGCATAGTCACTGGCATCTGTTTCGATCTCAAATGGTTGTTGAAGATTTGGCAATGCTAGTACTAGTGTTGTACTAATTTTTTCTTTCAAGGTGTCGAAGTCTTTCTGCTGTTTGCCTCCCCATTGAAACACCTTGTTCAATCATGTCAAATCATTTAAGGGAGCTGCAATTATGGAAAAGTTAACAATGAACTTTATCCAATATTGTGCTACTCCTAGGAAGCTTCTAACTTCTGTAGCAGACTTGGGTTTAGGCCAGTTTACAATGACTGCAACCTTAGAGGGATCTATCTTCAATTCACCACCCCCTACAATATGACCCAAATAATTCAAAGATGTTTTACCAAATTCACATTTTGATAATTTAACATAGAGATTTTCTTTTCTCAAAACATATAGAGTCTGCTTTACATGCTTCAAATGTTCTTCCCATGTTTTACTAAAAACAAGAATTTCATCTAGATATACAATTACAAAATCATCAATAAAAGGCCTGATTACATCATTCATAACTCTCATGAAAGTGGCAGGAGCATTAGTCAAGCCAAAAGGCATAACTAGCCATTCATACAGCCCTTGCGTTGTTTTGAAAGCAGTCTTCAATGCTTCTTGCTTTGCTACTCTGACCTGATGGTAACCACTATGTAGGTACAACTTAGAAAAGTAAACAGCTTCTTTTAGCTAATCCAATAGATCATCAATGCGAGGAAGGGGATAACGATTCTTGATTGTTATTTTATTCAGTGCTTTATAGTCAATGCACATCCTCCACGAACCATCTTCCTTCCTCACCAACACAATTGGAGATCTGCATGGTGATGTGCTTGGTCTTATGAACCCTTTCTCGAGCAGCTCCTGTACCTTCTTCTTGATTTCTGCATTCTCTAAAGTAGATAACCTGTACATTCCGATGTTAGGAAATGGAGCATCTTGCTGCAAATGAATATCATGTACAATTTCCCTTTTGGGTGGCAGACCTTTAGGTTCTTGAAATAGGATATCATATTCTGAAACAACTTTTTCTAAATCAACTTTTGTTTAGCATCAAACCCTCAAATACACATGGTTTTATCAAGTTTCTTTTCTTTACAACAATTAGTAAATTGCTTGCATGAATTTACATCTTTTTCATCTCCCCTCAATTTATGAGAGTAAAATTAGTTTTATGTGACTCTTACAATATATTCTATCCATCTTGTTAGTTGATACTATTTACACCTCTATAGAAAATGGCTTTTCTATCATACAAGTAAGGACTTCCTAAAACAATTCCACATATATCCAAGGGAATTACATCTAACTCAACCTCATCTACAAATGTTGAACCAATGGCAAACCTAAGTTTACATTGTCTAGTCACTTGTAGCTTTGCTTTATCACATACCTAACCTAATGGATATGGCTTCTCGTGAGGTGTGGTTAGTAATCCTAACTTCTTTACAATTGCTTCAAAAATTAAGTTTACTTGAGAGCCACAATCAAACAAAGTATCAATACTTTGATGCTTGGAAATAACTCTAATATGAAAAAGCTCATGCCTTTTCCTCTCATTTTCTTCACTATCAATAGTTTGGGCAGAATTACTAGTAGGTGCTTTATAATTTTTACCTTGTATACCTGTAGCTATGATTGTTGTTTCATCACCTGAGTCTGACCCCAAATCCTTTTGTACAGCAGCAGCAGCCTTCTTCTTCTTGCCATCGATTTTCTTGGGTTTCAGCTCCGGATGCAAATACCAACAATGTTCATCATCATGTCCATCCTTCTTGCAGTGAGTGCATGAAGGTTTGGCCTTCTGTACAACATTTGCCTTCCTCTCTATCCATTTCTGCTTCCTCTTTTCCTTGTTCTTGCTTGCAATGGGTTTTGATGATCCCCCAATCTCTGGGTTCACATTCTTGCCTCTAGCCTCTAGATGGGTAGCCTGAACAGATACCTCATCTATGCTAGTAGGGTTAAACATGAGAATGGTGTGCCTCAAATAAATATGCAAACCACCTATATACTTCAGCAAAGTTTTTGGTGAGTCTAAAGAAATTCCTAGAATTAAAGCTCTTTTTCTAAATGCTTGGGTGTAGCTTTGTACACTTTGCCCCTTTAACTGGCGAAGAGTTTTCCAACTCATCATGGCTTGTTGCATGTAAGCTAGTGGATAGAACTATTTTTTAATTGTGGAAACGAATTCACTCTAGACAAAAAGAATTTTACCATGCTTCTTCAAGTCAACTTGTTTCCTTCCTTCCCACCATACCAAGGCAATTCCTCCAAGGCGTAGGCTGGCCAGCTGAATTTTACTCCTGTCTGAATCAATATTCTGCACCCTGCAATACACATCAATCCGTCTAGTCCAATTATCTAGCTTCTCTGCATTTAATTCTCCATCATATATTGGCAAATCAAATTTAACATCTAATTTAATCAAAGATGTTTTCCTCTTTTTATTTTCAGGGCTATCAGGAGGTGTGGATAGAGGAGCCTCTTTTCCTTTTCCTTTGCCTTCAGAATGGCCATCTAGAAGAGATTCCTTCATTCCTTTGTCTTGTTTGGAGGTCGAAGAATCTTCACATCGACCTTTCTTAAATTCTCGATACATCTATTCTACCATGGCTCTCATGGTCATGAAACTGTTCATGAACTGAGAGTGTGATTCCAAGGGATTTTCTTCTGCCATTTCCCTCCTAGGATAGACTCTACCAATTTTTGGGTTAGCTTCAACCAATTCTCCTTCTCCAAATTTGAGCTTTGACCTAGTTATCATTCACCAATCTAGCACAAGCTTGTCTAACCTTAGCAACCTAAAGCTCTGATACCACTTGATCTGATAATGAGATCTAAGACAATAATAAGGTGTTACAGACTCACGTGCCTGGATTTGTCTATGTTATTTTATGCAATGGATCGATAAGATTGCGAAATACACAGACAATGAAGCAGTAAAAAAAACATAATAGACAACACATAACACAACAAATTTAATGAGGATTTCACCCAATACTCCTGGGCTACATCTCTAGGTCCAGCCTTCAGTGGTGGTCTCTCTATTATGTCTTCAAGCAGAGTTTTACAACAGTATGAGCTCAATTTGAAACTCAATGCACAACAGATATAACAGTAAGAGTTTGTTTGAACCTCTCAAGCCTTCTCTGAGTACATAGACTCTCTTAAACACTCTCTGTCTCTGTCTTAGCTTTGTCTCAGCATTGCCTACTCTGTCTTCTGTTTTCTACGACTTTAAATTGAAACTGCACTGCCTGTTCATTTCAGCTTCTTGTCTTTCTATCTCCGCGACCTTTGTCCACTCAGATCCCTTTCTAAGCATTAGCAATCATTGCTAAACACTTCTAAGGATGGTGGCCACCTGTACTGTAACGAAATAGGTCATCGGGCCTTTGAAATCCTTTGGAATGTCAAAAACAATCGTTTTCTGTTTTACAGAGAGAAAGGATGCAACACTATGAAATTCCACCAAAATGTTGTTCATTTCGGACTTTAAAGGTCTTTAAATTTGGTCTATTCCTCTATCGGGTCTATCCTCATTGCTATCGCAAGTCGCTTTGGCCTTGCACTTTTGTATTTTTAAAATACGTTAAAAATCGTGAAAATAACGTAAAAATGGCTTATGGCGGATCTGAAATAATATACAATAGCTTTAAGGAACCCTTTTAGGTCCAACTTATAGCATTGGCGCTTCATTCTTTGTATTTCGTTTAATAAACGAAATACACAAAATACATTAAAATGCCTTTTCTGCAGATCTCAAATCTGATGAAATAATATTTATATAATTGTCGGGTCATGTTCATCGGATCGCGTATATGTATGTGTATATAGCCCGCTCCTCTGTGTAGCCCCGATTGTGATATCGCGATGCGATTGATCGTAGTCGCACATCGTGATAACCCTGGGCCATTGTAAGCGCTCTTGTAATCTCCGATAGCGATCCCGTGATGCAACATGGACCGTCGCTTTGCGCGCTTGATCAACAGTCCTAGTTGACTCCATCGGTCGCCATTGCAAGTTTTATATGGTCTGCACCGATATCTGCTATATGCATATGCCGATTGCGATTTGCTAATTAGATCTAGACTGTTGATCAGCCCGATCTAATGGTTACTGTGCATTCACTGTTCACACCCCCGATACTCTATTTTTCACTATTTTCACGTGTTTTTGGCCTCCCGATAGTGTTTTTCCACCATTCTAAGGGCTTTTCTCTTGCAATCATTTTGATCTTTGGCATGATTTTAAGAGATTCTGAAGACTTAGAGAGCATTTTAGGATCCATTTGGATCACTTGGTGGGGGTATTAAAGAAGATTTCCCATATATGTGTCCCAGATCCCATTTTGGTGTTGCAAAATCTAGATTGGGTTGTAGCTCCACTCGCATAATTCGTTGCACACTTTGCAACCAAGAAACTAGTGTTCCTCTTGAAGTTGTAGGTTGGCCAAGCCTAGAGCTTCCCTTGGACCACAAGTTCTTCCACCTAGGCTTCTCTCTATCGCTACTACCACCGACTAGAGATGGGTACTAGGCTTCTCCCAGTTGGTGCACATTGTTGGCATGCCCTCTTGGTTGGGGGGGTGCCAAAAAGAAGAGAAAACTGAAATGACAAGAACAAGCTAATTCGACATATGGAAACCGACACAACTACAAAACCCTAGGAAATGCTACCGTGCCAATGGCGGTAACACAGATAGTGTTGTCACTGATAATATTTCCACTGCCAATGTTGTCACTATGCACTGGAAATGTTGCGCATCGACAATACCGCACATCGACAGTGTTGCCTCACAGTGCCACGCACTGATAGTATTGTGCACTGACAATGCCATGGACCAACAGTGTTGTGCACCGACAGTGACAGAAACATAGACCATACCTCTATCATAAAAAAAAAATTGACAGTGCAAAAACACAACTACTAAGACTAACAACAACTTAAATCTGCATAGAAAACTAGAAAAAAAAAATCTAACTTTGTTGTGCATTAAACCAGGAAACTAGAAATTTGACATAAAAACCCGAACTACAACAAATACATTAGTAGCAAATTTAACCCATAATATTACATTTCATGCAGTTGCTGCAAATAAATACATGGCATAAAATTGTTGCAAATGCATAAATTGGGCATACTAAACTAGTGGATTACACATCTCACAGGATTGGAAAATAAATTGTTGAAACAGATACACTTGTTGAACACACCTAAAAAATTATTGCAAAAAAAACATAACTCAGGAACCCGAATTATTTTCACATTACATAACCATAAATTACACAAATGGTAGGCCTCCCTGCCATGGTAGTAGCGTGGTTCCATTTCCTTCATATGCTCCCTGTGCAACCACCAAAAACACTATGCAACAATCACTACAAAATCCAACAAGAGACCAACAAAAACCCTCTCTCAAATCCTTATGTTCTCCTCAAAACCCCTATCCCTAGAGGGAATATTTTATTACTTTAATAAAAATACCTCCCAACCACATTTCCCTCCAAATGAAATGTACATTTCATGAATTTTACATTTCATTGCATGTGCATTTCATTTTCATCTCATTTACATTTCATATCATTACACATTTGCATTCCTATTTTGCATTTCATTTCACATTTCTTCACAATTACATTTAGATTTTACAATTACAATTACATTAAATTTCTAAAATTAACCCAAAGTTACATTTGGGCTCCAACAACTCCTAAAAAATAAAATCTACAAGAACACCCAGATATCATGATGATTCAGGAAACCAAATGTTCTTTTGAGTCTCTCAATAAACTTATAAAGCATGTTTGGATACAATGTGATTATTTAGTCCATGTTGCTCAAGGAGCATCAGGTAGCATTTCTATAATATGGAATCCATATTGGCCACATGGTGTTGCCATTGATGTGAACCTAGAATGTTTATCTAAGGAGTCCACTGTGCAATCAATTATGTTGGAATTGATGTCAATAAAAAAACAAATAAATAAAAGAAAAAGAAAAAAAGAAAAAATATATAAATAAATAAATAAAATAAAAGTAAAACTTGAAAAATTATCTCATTTATTAAAGAAGATGATTGATTAAGTTTGAAAATATCTCCCTCATTTATGGAAGAAGGTGATTGATTAAACTTGAAAAAAAATCTCATTTATTGAAGAAGGTGATTAATTAAATTTGAAAATATATCTTCTCATTTATTGAATAAGATGATTGATTAAACTTGAAAAAGTATCTTATTTATTTTAGAAGGTGGTTAGTTAAGTTGGAAAATATCTCTCATTCAATGAAAATGGTGGTGGATTGAGTTAAGGAGGAAAGTTCTATGAACCAAACCAAATTTAATGTATAAACATACATGGTTAGCTCTCCATTTATTTGAATGTTTAATAACTACAAAAATTTATTTATAAGAGAAAAGTTTGTGAAATTTGGTTGGTTCCTTTATGAGAGTTAGTCATTGGAGAGCTTTGAGAACCAATGGTGAGAGGAGAGACAAAGCTATAGCAAATTGTTGGAGGTGATAAGTTTTATTGTAGAGTTTTCATGTGCATGCTTCAACAAATGTTTGATGAAGGTTTATGAAGAGATTTGATGGAGGATATTCCCACTACTTTGGAGATTGGATGTCAGCATATTTTATACAACACACTTGTATTGCTAACATGGTGTATGTAGGGGTTTACAACTAAGAAAATCATGTTTTATTTCATATGGTTGAAGCATTGTATTCATATCTTGTATGGTCACTTTGTTGATATACGACTAAGTTTTTGTATTTAGATTTGTTATATTACTGATTGAGTTATGTTGAGAATATATATGTTGGAGGATTGATATGTGGATTGCAAATTTATATGTATGGTGTTGATTATGTTGAGATGATGTATTGATTGCGGCTAAGATTGTGTTGGGGGGCATATATTCAAAGTTTGATATATGAGTAGATTGGTTGTAGTAGGGAGATTGTTATATGTGCAGATTGTTATTGTGAGTCCAATTTGAAAATTGATGAAAAGAGGCTCAATGTTTTGTTGATTTGAGTATATGGGCCCAGTGTGAAATATTTTGAGATGAGGTCCATGAGATGTGTTGAAGGTTGGGGCTTTCAGTGAGCAAGTGGTGGATTGCATATTTAGGTTGTAATGACATCCTTTAGGTAGTGGCCCAAGAACTTAGGAGTGTTTGACTTCCATCTAGTTGTGGTTGGATAGTCTAGTGTTGGTTGGGCCATATTTATTGGAAGTAATAGCTTCGAGCAGGTGGTGCCTTGCAAATTCAAGGGAGTGGTGGCTTCGTGCAGGAGGTGGTCTGCAAATTTCATACATGTTGTTATCTAAAGCCAATAGTGGCTTGGATGATTGGAAACTTGTGGCTTGCACACTAGTGGTGGCAAGTGAATTAGATGTAAAATTAATATGATAATAGAATAGACCATGATCAAAACTATTTTTAGCGGATAGTTTTTACCCTTGCACATTCTACCTTACATCTGGTGTCTCTCTATGTAATTGTGCCTGGTTGTATTGTTGATATTATGTTCATATTTATTGATATTATTGCTTATGGTTCATGATTATTTACTTATGTACTGACCACTCATTGTTTTACTCGTTCATATCTACATCTACTCATATTTACATTTATTTTGGAGAGTTTGAAAACCCTTCCTTCCTCTCCAGCCCGTGTTGTTCCATATTCTTATGGCCGTCTCTCTCTTTGTTCCTATGAAGTAGCATGTAATATCTAAGAATATTTGTGTTTCCTCTTTATTAAGTTTATTATATCTTATTTTTAACCTATTATGGATCTCTTCCGGAAGTATGTGTCATGTCACAGACTATTCATCTTCCCAGTCAGATTGGTCTCTTCCATAAAAAAGTGCGCCAAATACTTTTAAAGAGAGGGGAAATCCCTTAGAAGCTTCTAAGAACCGATCTACTAAAGATTCAAATCTTGGCCTTCGATACGGCTGGTTGAAGGCGTAGGAGCAGAAGAGAACTCGTGAGTGGTCTGGGTTAAGCTCTCTTAACCAATAAATGGATGAGTTTTCAACTTTTGACATTACGAGAACGTGCTTATCTCTAGATGTGATCAATATTAACCTGTGAGTGGAGATCATGGATTTGAACTGGCAAAAGTGCATCTACTTGATTCACATCATCTACATCATCTAATATAACTAAGGCATTACAAGATTTGAGAGGCTCTTTGAACATCCATGTACCTATATCAACATTGTTTACTGGCTCATCTTTTGAGGTCAAGCTTTTAAGTAGTTCTCTCTGCATCAAATTTAATGTGCCTTTAGCCCCGTTATCTTTGACGTCATGCAAAAAGCACGATTTCTAAAAATCAGATTTTCTCCTATTGTAAAATTCTTTAGCCAATGTGATCTTTCTTATGCCACCTAAACCCTAGATCCCCAACATCTGAGATCTCCCACTCGGATGTTGATGCAGTCCCACTTTATCCTCAAAATCTCTCAGTTTCTCGTCCAAACCTGTTGGAAATTTGGCGACGTGCAAATCTGGTGTTTGATTTTTTAGTATCTCCAACAGACGTTTAACCACCTTATCTAGCAGCTTCACCTCCACGCCCTCCACCTCCTCGCTAGTAATTCAGAAGAAGATAAATAGAATTGTGAGAAACCATCTATTTCTATTTATTAAACATAAAATACTACCATATCCAAAGCGATCGAAGGTTGAGTTCTCACCCAATATTGCACGCCTCCAGCCCAAAATCACTGATGTCTGCGACCCGCAAAAGTGCATTTCTCCAATTTTCAATGATGCTGGAGTCATAATGTGGCTTCTCTTCCTGTGTTTTAGGTTCATAAGTTTTCTTGACTGGCAGGTTTTGTAGGTCTTGAGCATATTTCAAGTTTTTACCGCGCGTCCACCGAACCTCAGAGGGTGGGACACCGTAAAATACAAGAATGGTAGGAGCCCCTGTCAACAGCATTTGTAGGAGCTCATCTAGGCACCAAGTTGATTCAGTGTATTTAGCAGACAAGATCGCGACATGGACAGAGGCGGTGCTGATATCTTGTTTTCCTTGAGAAGCAAAATCGTATCCTTGTTTCATCTCCTCCTCAGCAAAAATTACTGGTCAAAAGACATTTTAATTTTGATTTCTACCGGTTTTTAAAAAAATTTAAATAATATTAAAAAAATCCCTATGAAGAATTGGTCGTTTGTCGGCCATTTCTGAAAATTACCGGAAATATATTATTCATGCTGAAATCCTGGACCCTCAAACTCGTCATCTCCTGAATCCGTAATTTTAACTTATTTGCGTCGTCGTCTCCATGAACTAATAAAATATATCTGTGCGCGGCTTCACAGAAATTTCATGAACATCACATCAAGGTTGTAGATTGGTTGTAGAGCTATGACTTGAGTCGAGGCAATTGTCTAAATGATAATTAATCCGCATCCAACATCCATATTGCAGCTTCGTGGAAATTCTGCAATTCTGATAAGCTCGATTCATCAATGATAATAATACTAAAACATATCACTTTCTGTTACGCAGGAATTCACAGTCGTAATGTCACCAAAAATGTCATTGATGTCGGCAATTCTGATAAGCTCGATTCATCAATGATAATAATAATTTCACGGTCGTAATGTCACCAAATGTCATTGATACCGGCAAGAGTGTGTACTAATAACTATGCAGGGACATTATAAATTTATTTTATGCATTATAATTTTTGTTTTAACTTTAAACGAACAGCTTATATCCCCCGGCCATTTGTGAGCATACTGTCATCCTGAAATTCGCAGGAAAACAACTTTTTTATTTTTAATTCCTCAGCAAAAGCACACCCCACAATACACATGACCACATTCCAACTTACTTTGTTAAGTTGTGTGGATGAACCGAAATTGCTTCCACTGATGGACATTTCACCGTGTCGATGTCGATTTTGAAATGCACGTCTAAGGTGGGATGAACATCAATGCGTTTGCTCAGGTCATTTACTCCTCTTCACCACCACATTTGTTGTATCAATGCTTGTTCACGAAACACAATGAAATTCAAAATAATTAGAGCTTACCATTTTTTTTAATAGGGGTAGTCTAATTAGACTGCGCTGCTTTTTTTGTCTTGAAAAGTATGGAAATTCTTGTCAGATTTTGATGGTGCTGAATCCATTTCCACCATCATAATTCAAACACTACTACAAAAGAAAATTGAAATTGAAATTTTCTTCCTTGAATTCCAGCCACTTTTGACCATCCAAATAATTCTTCTGCCTTAGTAAATGACTTTTTTTTATGATTCCTTTTTTAATAGAGCTATAATGCAAGATGTTTATATAAACAAATCTATTAACTCAAGATTTATGTTATGGGAACTAAGATAAATATTAATATTTAAGTGAAAGCTGGATACAACGTACATATCCAATGAATTTCCTACTAGTATGCTCTCTCTTGAAGTAAATGGGACCAACGAGTGCCTCCAATCAAGAAACATTTAATGCTTAACATGTTTAAGAAGATTCAGGACTGAAACATAATTAATTGTTAAGAATATTATAGAAACCCTATTTCATCAAGAAGTCAACGGGTTCAAGGACAAGTAACAAGAGTGCTAATGCCCCCATGGGAGGAAAGGGCACAAACATGTCCTTCAACAAAAAAGCAGCTCCACTATGATCTGTTCAATGGGAGATGGATGTATCATAAATCATATGTTTTGTATCCATTTATGTTTTGCTTTTATGTTAGCATTGATTTCTATGGCTGAAAGAATGGTAGAATGGATTCCAATTAAGAAAGATAGAGATGGCAGGCTAAAGATTGTGAACTTCCCATGTGTTTTATTTGTTCTAGGTGTTGTCAAATCAATAATTTGTTGCTTCTTCTCAATATGTTTCTAGATGTTGTTGGGTTTCTTATATTTGCATGTAAATGTCTAGGTTCAATGCCTCTCTGATGTTGGAGGAAAAGTTGAGAGACCAACTGTCATTGTATGAGCAAGACTCCATAAACCACAATCAATGTGAATACATGTTTTGATAAATCACAATCAATGTGAATACATGTTTTGATTTATGAGGGCTACATTTCCTTACCATTAAGCCATTCATAAGTATAATGACAACAACAAGTTCATTCAATATGATTTCAAGGTAATTCTAAAATCTCCCGTCTAGCCCATATAGCCTAGCCCATATAGCCATCAACCACAAAGGCACTGGTCCCCATTCAATTGCTTTTTCTTTTTCGAGAGGGCAAATAGCTCTATTTGAGCATCTAGCCTGTGATTGGTGTTTAATATTGGCTTTGAATGGACAATGGTGAATTATAGTCTGCATGTGTTTTGTACTTTTTTCCTTCACGATATATGGACCGACACTCAAAGAACCAAGTTTGGGGAGGCACAATTGATGGCTATCGCTACCACAACAACACTTGAATGTAAAACCCATGGAAACTAGAGAGGAAAGGCAAAGTGAACATTTTATTTTATGGGCAGGTGACTATTTAATGAATGATATACCATTGGTGAGGGATTTAATGTGTACATATACACCCATCCCTCTGGATGAGAGGTTGTTGGAGTGGTTTGGTAATTTTAAACTAGCATTTGCAGTTTAGGGCGAAAAGGGATTGACCACAGTGTTTTGGGTTCTTTTGACCCTTGAATATATATACAAAAACATTTGAAATGGAGATGGGCAGGCCCTTCTATGAAAACCATAGTGTTTGGAGCAAAAGAACAGGCGGGCCCATCTATAAAAACCATAGTTTTTGGAGCAGAAGAACAAGCGGGTCCAACAACACAATCATTAGTGGTTTGAGACACCCCTGAGCAACAAAACCTAATGACAACTCACAATGATCTTAGAGAATCAAAGCCATTGTGTTGTAAATCTTGTTCCACCCATTGTGTTTTAAATCAAATTATAGAGATTGAAAATCTAATGTCTTCATCCAACAAAATATCAATAGTATAGACGTTACAATGCGAAATTGATATCAAAAGAGTGGATTCATAACAACAAATATCGAGCAAATTGAGGATGTAGCTTAAAATTTTGTAGGAATGATGTTTACGTTCTCGAAAGAACATAAATAACATAATTTACTTTAATGCATTGGAATTTATATGAAGCCCCCATTTTCCAATCATCTACAAATGATATTGTAATGTTAGGGATGTGTGGATTATGTTCTAATAGCATATCCAAATGTCTTAGCTAGGGTGTTCATAAATCAACGTGTTAGGTCCCTATACTACTAGTGTAGCCCCTTATTGTTATTATTTCAACCCCCTTATTGTATTGTTGTACCCATGTAGTCCCCATATTATTATTATTATTATTGTGCCCATAAAAGCCCACTATTTTTATTGTTGTGCCCTAACAATATTATTGTTATGTAGGCTCTGATTATATTGTGACTTCTTAGACTCCTCTATACAGAAAGGAGGTCTTGTCATTCGTATCATCCAATACTTTGTTCATTTGTGTAATGTAAAGGAATTTGCCCCCTCAAAGAGACTAATTTTGAAGTCGTTGATCTATTTCTTCTTATATTTTGTGAGCTGGTTGCATAACATTTGGTATGAGAGCTTTGGATTCTAGGGTTTCGTTGCTTCAAAGAGGTCATCGTGGCATTTTCGTTATAATTTTTTTCTACGAAGCTTCAGAAGTTGAAATTAAAACCTATTTAAGCCCAAATCTTGATGAACTTTGAGTTTGAATTTTAGATCTTTTCTCGCTATATTTTCGGAGATATGAGCTCATGAAGTTAGGGTTTTTGCAAGCTCCAGAATTCCATCTCAAACAAGTGACCCAGGGAAAATCATCATAACTTTCTCTCTCAGCATCGGATTCAAATTTCATAATACGTAACAGAAAGAAGATGGACTGTAGTTGTTGGTATCGTTTTCAGGGTCGAAGGTCGAAACAGTGGCACGTGGCACGTTGTACAAGTTTTCTCTACTAAACCAGTCTATAATCAAGTCATCGTGGGAGATTGGGCATAACTCTTTCTTGGGGAATCCAATCTCGATAAGACTAGTGGGGTTGGAATGAGGAGTCAGAGGACTACCGTGGGACAAAACTTCAGAACTTGGAGATCCAAAATTACAAAGTTATAGTCATTTAAATATAGGGATCCTAAAAGCAAGAAAAAAATGACTTGAATCAAGAAAATAGAAACGTCTAGTAAGAAATATTGGATGGTTGATTTGAAGAATGTGATTGAAGCTAAGATAAATAGTTTTATCTATGCCATGGAAGCTAATATCGATGGTATAGAAGCATAATTGAAAGGAAACATGGAAAATTTGAAGAAAGACAGGGAAGGTTTGAAGGAAGATTGGACAAAGTTGCTACAAGAAAGGCTTCAAAACCATCAGGGTAATGTAATAGGGCTAAACCAGGAGGTGGCTTGATATTAGCGAGGATAGAATTATAGATTTTGTCGAACCTAACTGTAAAATCTTGAACTGATTCCCATGGATTCCTCTTTAAATTCTCATAGTCTTCCAGTATCTGCAAAAGGTTCTTCTTCACTTCCCACCTAGCCAAGAATAGTTGTTCAAACTATTGAAAATTGGATATACTTGTTTTTGGTAAAGCTCGAAACCATTTCTTAACTTCCCCTGACAGACTTTGTGCAAAACTTTTTAGTTTAACATCCTCCTCATCTACCTCCTCTATATCAATAAAATCACTTAGCATGTCTACATCATTAGGGGACTTTTGAGGTCTAAAATGGGCCTCCTAAGAAAAATCTACAACCAAAATAAACTTTATAAGAACCAATAAGATTCAATATGATGATTTCAACCATGGGGATGATTCACATTTTTGGAGTAAAAAGGTGAAAAGATTAAAAAATATTAAAATATTAAAACTAATTTTTCAACTCATATTTTCGACTTATCTCTCTAAGCTTTTACTCAAATTTTGAGAGGGAGTACTCGTTGGATGAAAAATTTAATTCTTCATCCAAGAGGTACCCTTGTTGCATACTTTCAATGGACCCTGTTGCATGAAAAATGAGAAATACATGAAAAAAAACGTGATTGCAATCACATTTTTCATATATTTCTCATTTTTTGTGTAGTAGGGTCCATCAAAAGTATGCAATATGGGTACTCCTTGGATGAAGAATCAAATTTTGCATTCAACCAGTGTTCCCGCTAAAAATTTGAGTAAACTCAGAGGGAGATAAGTTGAAAATATGAGTTCAAAAAATAGTTTTTCCTTTTTCCCTCTAAAATTTGATGATGTAATCTAATCTTATTTTATTTTTTCCATTATTATTTTATAATTTCCTTAGGAAGCCCATTTTAGACCCCAAAATTCCCCTAATGGATGCTGAGTTGTGAGGAATCTTGTATTATCAAACTGAAGTAAATGCTTAGAGCCATAATTCAAAGGTATATCATGTAGAGGAGTTGGGAGATTGAGAGGGGTATATCTAGTAGCCATTGTATAAGGTGGCTTTGAACTAATAACATGGATCTGGAATGCAGATGACAGACGAAGTGAAACTGTTATTATAATAGTTGATGAAGTAGGTATAGTAGAACCAACAGGATCAATTGAAACAAAACTATGTGGGATGAGTAATGGAAGTGAATCCACTGGAGCAGAAAATGATGGAACAAGATGCTTGAAGGTGGGAGATTTAGAAACAATGGTTTGAATTTGTTGAACCATTTGTTCTAATTTATAAAATTGCAACCAAATCTCTTTATCTTATTCTAAATTACTTATTCTTTGAACAATACTAGGAGTAAAATGTTTTATCTTTGTTTCATCAAGGACCATGTCTGACAAATTGGATTATGATTTAGATCTAAATAGATTGTGTACAAATTTCAAATCTAACTAAATGTCTTCAATAGATTTTTCCTCTTTAGGAAAAGAAAGATATTTTTCTAAAAGAAAGGTACCTGTTTCTTTTGCATATTTCATTTTCCTGAAGAATTTTCCAGGACTTGTCAAGACCTTTGGTGGATTTGGATTTGAATAGCTCCTTGTATGAATCCTTTTATAAACCAAAAGTTCCAACGAAATAACCTCAAATTGTACACTATGGAGTCTCCAAAGAAAAAATGTCAGTCGCTAGTGTCATCCAACTTCTTGTTTTCCCACAAAAAGTAGATCTAATCCTTAAAATAGTTCTGGGTAAGATGTAACATTCGAATCCCTAGTATGGCCGCCAAGATGTTAGCACTCAAAAAATATCTCTTGGTTGTGGGAGAGAAGTTTCCAAGGTAACCTTTTCACTAAAACTTGTAGATTAAAGACAAGCCCCTTCAATCCAGAGAGGGCTCTCTCTGAGTTTCACACTTTGGCTAGAATTTTGGGATAGGTTGTGTTGATGTAGGGTGTTTTTGGGCCTAGAAACAATAACTCATTGGGTGATTGAGTCAAATATCTAGCATTTTTAGGTAATACCAAGATGCTAGTTGTCTAATAAGGATTGATAAAGGCAAGGTGGATAGATGATCCTATAACTTTGTCATTTGTTGTAGATGAGTGAAGAAGAAGAAACATTGTCCACCACAATAGGGAATGCATAATGAATCCTATGGTGGATTTAGAGGATCAGAATGAGAACCTTTGAAAACTTAACTCAGAGAATCAAGAAATAACGAATTCTGAATTAATTTAAATTTACAAACGTTCAAAGGAAATGTAGTTATGAGATTATTGAAGGAGAAAATAAAAAACACATTGATACATACTAACATCCACCATCTCATGACTCTTTAGATCAGTGCTTAGAATCTACTAATCTTGGCAAATGAAAAAATTGAATCATTCAAAATGCATAGATAGTGAAATTATAATTTTTAGAAAACCCAACTCTTTCTTCATATTCTTGATGTAATATATAGAAATTATAATAGAGTTACGATCCTTGAAGTATGGTATCAGTAATTACAAAATATTTACATAGTCTTTGAAAGTTTAACTAATCAAATTACAAAAATCCCTATCCTCTGATCTATTCAGATCACTAATCTAGTACATAATCCCTAGTCAAAACAGAGTACAAGGGTTGTTATACGCTTCTACTGCTAGCATCCTAGAAGAAGAATGAGTTATCTACTACAATATAGGATATGGAAGAGTCTGTTGCTATACAAGCGTAAACTTTGAAGCTAAACTTGCATTCCCTCCTTGTAGCCAACTTATGCATGAACCTGGAAATGATGCCAAAACTGTGTAATTTTTTACCCTCTTTACTCTTTTCTTTCTTCATGTTGAATTGTACTCCTCAGGCCACAAAAATATCTGATATCTTACCACAATATACTCAAAATTATTATTTCTTTATCATTGAACCATGATAAACCAAAATGTTAAATATAGTAGGGTTTTGATGCAACAAAATTAGGGTTATTGTAACAAAATTAGTGTTTGCACTATACCCTGTCTCCTGGAGTCAACTGATCAATTCCCCATGTCCTTTGCAGCTTTAGCAAGGATTCCCAACTTATCTTGACTCCTTGTCACCCTCTTAGCTGGCTTTGGTGAACTTTTATCAATTTTTAGGGTTTTGATTTTTCCTTTCTCACCATACTCTATTTTTTCTTTGTCTTTTCTTACCTTATGAGACTTGCTCTATTTTTTTTATTATTCATCAAGGATGATAACTTCTTATTTTTATTCAGGATTCATATGGCCTTGAATTTCAACGTAATCTTGTCAGTAGGCTAATTGTCAGGCATCTTGCCCAAAACCCTTACTCTCTCGGCTTTCTTATCTTCTATTTTGATTTTTTGTTCTTTGAAATTTCATGTTTTATTTCCTCCTCTTCTAAATTCCTTTATTGGCTTCTATTTCTTCCTTCATAAACCTCAACCTCAACTTCTCGCATTTTTACAAGGATCTCTTCATGTTTTTCAACCTAAGGTTAACTAGATTCTCCTTTAGTTTCATGGGCAGCAGCTCAAGGAGGAACTTTGTTTTGGCCTCTTTTTTATCTTCTAGGTATAGATGGTTTTGGGCTCCTTTGTCTAATTTTCCTTAATTGTTCCACTTGTTTATTTATCTCATGGGAATATAAAAATCTTAATAATACTGTGATGACAAATATCATGAGCTTGTAATTCAGGTATCTTTCTTGCTTTGGTACACATCTTCAATAAATTTTGATGTAAGAATAAGGCAAATTCATTTTCCTAAAACCTGCTAAGTGACAAAGGAATCTCATGTGGTATAGGTAAGATTTAGAATACCTACCTTCACAGATGAAGAATAGTTGGACAATCCTGAGTGCTGTAGACCATTGAGATTTTAGCTTGCTTTGTAGTACCCTTGCATCCCAATCTTGAGTTTGGAAATCTTCTTTCAGGAAGAAGTCCAAATCTACATTCAGCAATCTTTGCTTCTTAAACCACATTTCTCCCTCTGTTGGTAACCATGTTGCTTCAGTAATTGGCTCTTTGGTGATAGGGAACTGTAATGTCCTAATTCTGGTTGTATTACCATCGAAAGAGAAGATGAGATCATGGAACCAACTGAGGTTGTATCCATTAAATCGTTGAAAATTGGTTCCCAACCTCCACTTCTGAAAAGTTCAAGCATCTCAGGGTATGCTTTGAAGTACATTCCATTGGGTTCGAACCGCTTCACATGGCCAAAACGACCCATTTTTCCAAGCTCCAACATGTGTAACACCTTTACTGACTTTTGAATAGCTCAATAGGGGACTGTAAAACAATTTACCTTTTTTCTGCACCAAAAAACAATAATTCTGGGTTTGTTGGAAAACAGTTTTTAGGTAAAACAGAGAAAACTAGGGTTTAGTTATAAAAAACTTAAATAGGCTCAAAACCCTTGGCAAATGTCACTTCAGGAAGATTGAGGACCATTATTTGACAAACCACCACTTAGATGTTTAGAAACGACAATTTAATAGGTCGAAAATCGAATTTTAATTTTTTTAAAAAGCACTACGAAAAAATTTCGTAGCGCCACGCTATGAAAAATTTTTGTAGTGTCGCGCTACAAAAACATTTCATAGCATTACCCAATTTTTGTCTATAGTTCAGATCGTAATGTAAAACCATGGAAAATTTTAGGGGCTAATATTCGTAGGTGGGCTAATTTTCCATGCTTTTTCCAAAAAATAGATTTGCCAAGTTTCCATTTTCTATAAAATTTATTCGCCCAAATTATATAGAATAAAATTATTTTAGCTCAAAAATCACTAAAATATTATAGATAATGACATGAAATCATTATAAATTTTAATATTTTTAGAAAAATATATCCAAACATTTTACACTTTGCATATGAAGGACTAGAAATATTTGCCAAGGTTTCTAAATATTAAGAAAAATTTCCTTAGCCGTAAAACTTTGCATAAACTTAGGGTTATGCACAAGGATGTAAATGACACATTTCCCTAGGTTTGAACATCCTTATGATGAACACAACACCCCCTTTTAATGATTATGACTTATAAAAAATATGGACTAACATCCCTAACTTGACATGAATGTGTAAGCCTAATGCTAAAGGAGTCGAGTTACACCTTTGCTGGAATCATAAAAACATCAAACAATGATGTACTCGTTGAAAATGATGGGACCAAACCACTCCTCCTCAGGGTTCATTAAAAATACTCATAGGGATTCATCTAAGGATGAACTTACAGATCACGCATATGTTATCCCCCTCAAGATTGTAAAAAATAAATAAGTACTATCCAGAAATGGTTGGGGAAATTGGGAAAACAGGGTACTCAACCTATTAATGGTAGTGAGTCACTCTTGAACATGACACTCTTTCACTTCATCTCTATGACTATTAGGTTGGGAAATCTACTTGTATTTTTGGCTCATCACGCCATATCAAAAGTCTTCATATTCGACTTAGGGTCAATTTTTCCAACTCCATTCACTGTCACTGATATGTTCAAGTGAATTCACTTAGTTGATATCTGCTATGATACTCTTAAGCCTTCATTCATGTCTATTGTTCTTGAACCAATTCAACATCAACATCATTATGTCTCATGTCTTGATACCTGTTTCTTATCGTTGATCGGGGATACATCAAGGCCCTCCTACGACGGGTTGCTTCTTGTCGACATAATTTCATTATCCAGGAATTTAACTTAGAAACTCCCTTTGGTAGTTTGGAGCTTGCATACATCAATGACAAGTTTCCTCACTCTCTATGACATGTTTTCATCATTGGCCTTCGACCAAAATATTTTGTGCGATGTTCGACTTCAACTTATTCACTCACACCATATGGATTGTACTATGGTACCTTGAGAACCATTAACATCATCGGTGGTTTCTCTTGCATCTGTTATTGGCTTACGTCACTGCTCGATAATCAGATCATGTCTACCATGTTCTACTTTAGCTCATTTATTCGTGTGGTTAGACTCATACGTTGGACGAACGAGTGAACGAGATAGAAGACCACATATCTAGTTTCATCCATTCGGGCCCCAATTTCAATATTAATACAAGATTACAGAGTATGATGGTTATGCTCATACAGACAGTCATCCAGGCATGGGTCCACTCTCTGTCATCAGTGGATGTGACTTCTTAATCAGTGTACATGTAATGTTAGCTTTTGTGTGTAGTATGAGTATGCCTCTCTCGGCAAGGATATCATGATAAAAATGTATTGTAACAAATGATGATCTCGACCGGTTTTTCTTGATTTGCACTTGTCACAAGGTGAAGCACTTCATTCATTAGTTGTTGTTTCAGACTTTGTACTTTAGGGGGCAATTTGTTATAAGCCATTTTATCGCATCTGGTCAATAGGTCTCCAAATCGGATTAATCAATATCTGTGAACATGTTTTCATCATCACTTCACAAATCGCTAAACATGACCTTTCCAAAAATTATGTGTTTCTGGGATTTATGGCTCAAAATCAATGCTTTTAGCACTAGTGCACTCTATCCCTTTATCCACATGTGTTTAGCGTTGGTTTCTCCCTTCTGCACCAGCACTCATAAACACTTGTTGCTCCCTTCAGTAGGTGTGTTGATTCTAGAAATTAAGGAAAATTAAAAATAATTCTAAAGCTCCCCTTTCTAGAAGCTTCCAAGGGTTTTTTTAACAATTTACCATGAATAAGAAGCTCGAATCCTAACCGATCCTAACTTGGAGACTCTGCCTCTTATCCCTTGAGCTCATGCTCCCATCATATGTGGATCTCAAGCCCATTAAGGTAAATCCTAAACTATCATCCCTCTTCTAGAAATTCATTGTCATCCATAGCATCAGGGTTGGCTTTTGGAGATTGATATTGCCCCTATGTTGTTGCCTTGAACCTAAAGGAGTCATCATCTTCATGCATTAGGGTTTGCATTGAAGTGTGCTTTGTCACAAGGAAGGACAAGTCAACTTGGGGAGACTTCTACAAGATCAACTACCATTTATGGTCACAAACTCTCTCTTATTTCTATTAATACAAGAAGTATCTTGTTTTCCTACATTTTTCGTGTTCAAGGAAAATTTTAAGGATGAAAAATTATCTTGAAGTTTAAAAACATTGGCAAATCTCACTAGTCCATAATATGCAAATTTTAAAATGTTTATTGATATATTTGTAAAATTATTCAAATTTATAATGATTTTATATATAGTCTATATATAATGTTGGCGATTTTTAAAGTAAAATAATTGTGTATTGTAAAATTTGGGCAAATCATTTTTATAAAAAAATGAAAATCGGTGAATCTCTTTTGTGGAAAAATCATGGAAAATTAGCCCACCTGCGAATATTGGCCCCTAAAATTTTCCATGGTCGTGTTATATTTTCACTCATGTATTTCAAGGCTTTGTTGATTCATTAAATACAAATGTTAGACTTTTCTACTTGGTTTTTGTTGGGTCTCCAAAATGTCCTCCACTTTCACCTTCATTTCCATCATTTTACCCTCATTCTGTAACTCTATAACCCCATAACCTTACATTAAGTAACCCTTTTCATCATTACATGGGTTTATCATTATTATTTTCCTAGTTATTGATTTTAAATATTATAATTGAATTTGTGATTAAATGCTAGGAAATTAACATATTTTCATATATATCTAAAAGTGTTATGAGTTTTGTGATATTGTAGGCCTACTTGGAGATTCTAGAAGGGTCCTACTTGGCCACCCAACCACAAATTCGAATTTCAAATTCCAACTCATCAATATTTGTGGAATAATTGTAGAAAATGTGGATCATTAACTATGCACATTCGAAGGAGAAGAATCATGGATAAGAGGACTTTGGAGATTGGTTGTAACCACAAGAGATAAATGTGGATTTAGGAGAGATCTAAGGATCTATATTTATTGTATAGTTATCCTTAATTTTTGTATAAGTAAGAGTGCACCCTTCATACAAAAGGTTGTCAGTTGTCAATTGTAACTAGTTAGTGTTTTTGTTAGTGATAGTTGCTAGTTGAAGGTTCCAAGTTCCATCCATGTAATTTGTAAAGTGAGGATAAAGAATTATTGTGATATCTTGTAACTTCATCTTTATGAAATACATACTACCACTTTGATCTCCAAGATGTGATAGTTTGTTTAGTGTGCTCGTTGAAGAATGGAGGGACCGTATCAACCACAGTTTGCACATCTTTCCACATATTGGTAACATAGTGTAGTTTTTTTATTTAATTTCTTGTCATACAAGTGTGCTTTTACTTTCAGCAAGTGTGATTTCATTTCAGTCAGCATGATTTACTTTCCAACAAGTGTGATTTCAATTACTCAAGTATGGTGGGATTTCAATTATGCAAGTGTGGTGTGATTTCAATTATGCAAGTGTGGTGTGGTTTCAATTCTGCAAGTGTGATTTCAATTCCAAGCATGTGTTATTTCCTTTATGCAAGTGTGATTTCAATTTCTTTATATTTGGTTTGGTTTGATTCGAATTAGATTGATTTAATTTGTTTTTTAATTTGTTTTAATTGCATTAGATTAATCTAATCTGAAAGATAACCACTTAGTACATTTAGTACAGGTATACCTCATTAGTTTATGAAACCCCGGGTTGACAAATTAAATGACATGGGTTTAACTAACAATTAAATCACCCAACATATTTTGTGGATCCTTTGCTTGTTTTAGTCACGTGTGCAGGTTTTGATTATAGCACTTACATGCAAGGAGGAAAGGAAAACTTGCATTTCTATAAGGAGGGAACTCAAGGCTTGCATTTCTTCAATGGATAAAATTTTTGCATTAAACCTAATTGGTAGGGACCTTAGGATATTCTGAGTGACCACTTCATCTTTGAGCTTGTCATCTATACCTTTGATCATGTTTGCAATTTTCTCAACTCTAAGGAATTATTCTCCAATATTTTCAACCTCTCTCATTTTCAAGCTCTCAAACCTCATTCTGTAGGTTTCAAACTTGTCCTTCTTCAATTTTTCATTTCCTTCATAAGCTCTATTCTGAAGCGTTTCTTAGACATCCTTTCCTAACTTGCAGTGCATTAGCTTAATGAGCTCTTTCTCATTGAGTCTAGACATAATGACATTTTTGGCCTTCACATTATCACGATCTATACGAATAGTAACAAAAACTATATAAATTGACACAATTGTTGCCCATACATTAACAACCAAATTGATCAGACATGCCTCGATATTTAGTTTCCATACAACTTAGTTTTCTCCATCAAAAATAGGAACTTTGGATTCTTGAGAGGCCATGATCACCTTTTGGTTTCCTTCTAGCAGTTAAGATACACTTGGATGAGTTGGCTCTGATACTAATTTATGGGATCAAGAAATATTGAGAGGGGGGTGAATCAGTGTTGTATAAACATTAAACAATAGTATGGCTTTCTAAAATTTAATGTAATTGATGAAAAGATACAATAATGAGAGCACAAACATCACAACACAAGAACACCAATATATTAGGTGGAAACCCTCTAGGGGGATAAAACCTCTGTATTACTTTGATACTTCTCTTATATTATTTATCAATCTTCTCTTTGACATTGATATGCTAGCCCCAACTAGGTAGGACCAACCACTCCTCTATATAGAATTTGTTGGCCACTTTCAATAATTTAACAAGCCCCCACTTGCTTAAGGCCTCAACCTTTGCAATTATAATTCTAAAAAATATATGTAAATACAAGGAAAATGTATGTCTAGACTGATACAAGAAACAACATATATCAAATACTTATAAAGTTTGTAAAATCTGCTTTAGTTACCTCTTTTAGATTCCTCAATAAAATCTATATGATGGAGACAACTCTTTAACACTTTCTTCACGCCCTGCATAAAACACTGATTGAAACATGCACAAATATATCTAAAATAATTTTGACCTTCTTCAACAAGCTTCTACATGCATTGTAAAATAACATGCTCTCATAATTTGCTCTCAATGCATTACAATTCCTCACACTCGCAATAGAGAAAGCCTCTCCTTTACAAAGCTTTCTCATATAAATAATTTTATGGAATGACTAAACAATAACTGCATAAATAAATGGAGAATCGATCACCCATGTTCATGCACTATTGATCTAGTTTGGTATAATGAATATTTCTCTTTGACTTGATCCACCATAATATTCAATGAATGAAAAATATTTTCAAACTTAACCATGCATTTTTTATGAACTCCAAAGCACACAAGCATATTGGAGTGATTACCACAGTACATCACTATGAAAAAATACCATGGTATTTTTTGTATATGCACTTCTACTTAAGGATAGTCACATATGTACATGTTATGCTTACTCAAGAATCACATATATTTTGGTGTACACAAAGTTCAAAATTTTAACATCACTAAGAACAAAAACTCAACTTCGGACCATTAGCACCAACTCTCAATACAATCATGAAGCATAAAACCAGTTTACATCGATTGTACACAAGCCATATTACACCATTTATTTCTCGTTGACATCAATGCCAACACTAAAAAAACTTTTTCATAGTCTTAACCTTCCATCTCGGGGCACGAAACAACATTCTCAATATATATTTACCAAACCCATAAACTATGTTGTGAGAATTCCTTAAGATATCTGAACTAGGATTTACAATAGTTGATAATAATTTCTTTAAGCATGCCTAATAAATTCACTAGTTTATTCACGAGTATTCTATTCTTAAGAATTACAATTCATAATTCATATATTCACAACACTAAATAATAAGATATGAAAATGGAATCAATACTTATTTGTATGAGTATATATAATATTTACTTCACGAGGCATCTACTTTCCTATCACTAGGTACATACTCAGTACCCTCAACTGGCCAAGGTTCCAAACCAAAATGGCCTCCAACCTAGGATTCATGCCCCCCATTAGCCTACGCCTAAGTGGTGCACCCTTTCACCACACTCACTTCTCCCTTAGGTGTCCTGCCATCACCTCCAGGGTGGCTCACTACCAAACAGGGATGTTCCAAAGATCGTGCCTCCAGGAGCCCCTACTTCCTTTTTGGGGTCTTTAGGTACCCTCCATTCCCTTAAATATTCCTCTTTACTCTCCAACATATAAAAGATTCAATTAAATCATCTCTTTATTATCATAATCACCCTTCCAAGCTAAGGAATCCCCTTCACTGACCAATAGTCACTCAGGTGATCCATCTTGCCAAGTTTTTCACATAAAATAAAATGGTAGACCTATAAGGCTTGTGCTCCATATAGTTATTGTCCTGAACAACTACATCATTAGCAACACAACAACCATGCTTATCTTCATATATCAACTATAACATAAATATTATAGAATTTCCCTATTAATTATCATACAATCACCTAACACATATTCATATATCACATACATATGTGCCCATACAACACACAATCTTATACATCACACTTAATATTTTATGACAAAGAAGCAAGATGAAGGTTAAAGATATTCTCCCACTCAATTTTCCTATATATCATGGAATCAAGAGAATGTTATCCTCTTATGGTCTTTCCCATTAGTCGTTTATATTTTACCAACCACATGTGTCTTATATTACTATTTCTAGCATAGTTGTACCTACATATATTGTCATGTTATATTGGATGTCATTTTCCAATTCCATACTATTTGAAACCATGTGAGTATTACCTTGACATATATAACCATATTGATTATTATTACAATATTAATGTAGTGCCATCATTATAGAATTTTATATTAGTCACTGTCCATTCTCCCTTATCCAGTATACTAGTAACTAAACCCAAAATCAAGATTGAATGGTCATAGTCCTGTTCAAAATCATCATGATCCTATTGTAATCCTATATTTTTCGAATAATTTTTATTTTAAAATTCCTACCCAAATTTAAATTATGGGTTTACCAATGTGTTTTACCATTCAATAGCTCTTTATTGACTACTCACTTATTGAATTCTAATAATTACGCTAAAAGTTATGTCCTTCAGAAGTTTTAATTAGAATCAAATGATTATTTTCCAATCTTCGCTTCTTTCCTATGCAATTTTCTTAACAAACCTCATCCAATTAAAAATTCTAGTTTTTCAAAAATATTCTCCTCATCAATAGGTTTCTATTGACTATCTATTTTCATCATTCTAATATTCGGGCATAAAGGTATGCCCTTTGGAATTATACGGCGTGTTAAGCCATTTTTATTCCTTTAAGACTCTTATAACGTTTCTTTTAATTTTCTCGTAAATTTTATCCTTAATTCAAAATTATGGGTGGATGGTTGTAATATTCTCAAAATTATTTTTCCTTTGTCTAGTCAAATGTCAAATTCTGACTTTTGGGCTAAACGTTATGTCCCTGTGAAGTTTAGCTTGATTTTCTCAATTCCTTCTATAACTGAAATTGAATTTGTGTCCTCTCAATAAGCTTGTAATTGTTTTTGTACCAACTGATAACTACATATGCTTTTGCACACTAAGTTATTTTCCTGCTTCTGGTATTCTCCTTGTTCTACTCACATTTCTTCTACTTCCTAATTGGAGGCAACTTGATTTCTTAACCTCTTTTTCCACATGGCTAAAATGCTAGACACTTCTCCGACCATGGGTCCCCTTTTTATTTTAAATTGTGTGTGCAGATATCTCTCTCTCTCTCTCTCTCTCTCTCTCTCTCTCTCTCTCTCTCTATCTATCTATCTATCTATCTATCTATCTATCTATATATATATATATATATATATAATATATATATATATATATATATATATATATATATATATATATATATATATATAGATATATATATATAGGCACATAGGCTCACCATATAAATCTGACTGACCAACCTAACCATTATATACTTCTGGCTCACTAGCCTAATACCAGAGTACATGTATTTGCATCACCTTATATGGGCAGGGGTATTATATTCCTCATGATTTACCATTAAGATGGTCCAAGTTTCACTATTTGAAACCTCACGGGAATAAAGTTAATTAAAAAATGCCAAACTAGCTTGTTTGAAACTAATTTTAGGAGCATATAAGAACTTAGAGTTCCTTAGAGAATATATCCAAATTTAAAGCGGACCAAGATATGTTTGAGCCTTATTTAAGGAGCATTTAAAAACCATAAATTCCTTGGAACATATCTCTTAAAATATAACAAGGAAAAATCTAAAATTTAAACCAAATATTGCCCAAAATGTTTTCTAAATACTATCCAAGTTTCACCATCTGAAACCTCCCATAAGAAAGTTTTAGCAAAAATTCCATGCTCACCTATTTGAAGTAGCAAATCTATAGGATCATGAGCTCAGATACCAAATGTTATGAACCTTGCACCTAAAAAATTATAAGAAACCAAAAATTACCATCTTCTTCAAGGGGGGAACCTAGTTTTACAATGAATAAAATGTAGAAGATGATATTCAATAATTTTAAGACTAGGTCTCCTTAGTGTGTGTGTGTGTGTGTGTGAGAGAGAGAGAGAGGCAAGAAGTACAATAATAATAAAATGTAATCACTCAATATCTAGGGCTTAATAAGCAGTTTTAGGGTTAAGATGGAGCTTATATAGGTTTTAACATATTTATTATAATATTTAAAAAAATTAAAGAAAAATTATGGATAAAATGGAGAAGAATTTGAATGAAGATAATGGAAAAATAGAAAGGAAGATGAATGAAAACAAACAAGAAATACAAAAATCCATGAGTACCATGGAAAATATTTTCATTAAGAGTGAAATATGGACCAATCATTTGAGATTACAAAACAAACCCAAGATTATATTATTGATGTCATTCGAGTAATCTTTGCAATGTTGTAATGTTTGCAATATTGGTAAACCAAGTATGTTACATGGAAGGCCATAAGAATTAATGCATTGTGCAAGTGATAACCTATGACAAAATCACTTAATATGGAATGTGTCTTTTCTACCTTTTTTGAGAATGTTGAGTAGAAAAGAGACTATAGAAATCAACCTCCAAAAGAGAGAAAATCCACCCATTATGTTAATGGATCATGACTTCTACTAGACCAATAGTATCTCTTTATGGGGAGGTATGATCTAGGAGGATTTTGACAATCAACAATTCAAGTTGGTCTGAACTTCTAGTAAAGTTATCCACACAATGAAGAGCATATAAGCATTTTTCTAACACCATTTTAATGAATTAAGGATGAATTCAAATGAGAAAAATATGGCTAATTGAAGTCTTGGGCAAAAGGGAAAAATGATAAAATGAAACTTATTTTGAGCTTAGGTGCTTTCTGTATTATTGTATTTGTCATTATTATTTGTAATAGGAAATTAATATAAATGTGAATACTATGTAGCATTGGTGCAAAAGTTGCCTAGCATTGTAGTTTCCTAGTCTCAAAGTAGAGAGATATTCATGGATTTCTTTCCTAGTCTCAAAGGATAGTTAAGATGAATTGTAAAGAGATGTGATCTTCAAGGAAATTTGAGATTATCTTAGAAGATTGATATTCTCATGGGCATGGTTAAGATTTTTTCTCAAACCAATACTTTGAATGGTATCATATCTGAATTTTGTGGATCTTGAGAGTTATTCTCTTCTTGATATGGTGAAGCAATTCTCAAATGAAGAATTATCCAAATCCTCTATAGAGTGGGGAAATTAGGTTTGGACTCATTAAACCCTTCGAATAGGCTTGGATTTATTGAGCCCTTCAAATAAGAGAAGAAACAAGTTATATGCTTGCTTGTGGATTCATTTTCCCTTTGAAAAAATACTCAAGAAATTGTAAGCTTTCTTGGATTGTTAGTTCTTTGTAAAGGAAAATCAACAAGTTGTAAATTTGCTTCTGAATCTTTACCCTTTTTGTAAATTGAAATGCCTTATTTTGAAGGAGAATAAATAAAATTAGATTATGAATTGAAATGGAACCGGAATCATAGCCCATGTAGGTGAACTCTATTATCTATTTCTTTTGCATATTCTCTCATTGTATGCTTGCTTATTGTTCTTAAATATTTTCTTATGCAAATAAACAAAAATGTGAAACTATATAAATCTATCTTAATAGTTTTAGGTTGAAACCTTAATTCCATATCAATGTAAACATCAAAGATCCACATGAAAGAAACAAAAATACTAATTAGTTGGGAATCAAACATTCCAATAGAGGTGACATTATGTTGGTGGGATATATCAAATATAATGAGATGGTAATATTTATATTAATATTCTACTTTTAATTATGTATTTTATATTGGTTCAAATGTTTGGTCATTTTAATTTTAATAATAATAAGTCATTGAGTTAACTACTACTAAAATTTTAAAATTAATAATTGTAAATAAATAAATATTTTAGATTTATAATATGATTAATTATATTGGATTTTTATAAAAACAAGTCTAGATCCATCTTAATTCTACATCTACCAAGTCTCAAGATGGATCAAATCTTTTTTCACTCTAAAAGAGATGTGCATATCAAAAGATTTGATCTCTCAATGGTTGGTAGATCCGAGTTGAGATAGAACTAGACAGGTTTAATTTTCCACTTTAAATTGGTTATATTCCACATGAATATCATGAGTTCTCAATACCATGGGTCACTTTTATTTTTATTTTATTTTAACCAAGCAAAAATGTTTACATTACATTAAGTTAATTTTTTTAATTTAATTTTTATTTTTATGTGATTTGATTTAGTGAAAATGTTATTATTTTATTTTTATAGATTACTTGACACATTTTTAAATATTTTTTTTTAATTTTTTTTAATATATTTTATATAATAACATAATTTAATGAAATTTATCATTTTCTATACTAGAAAGGCATTCATAAAGTATTGGATAACTATTAAGTTTTTTTGGTTTTTTTGTTAATTTATTACTAAAATTTGGTGAGCAAAAATTGTCAAGATTTCAATTTTGTGTTATTTGAAATGCATTTTTCAATACATAAATGGATTCAGCCCCATATGAATTTTTCAATAAGTAAATGGATTGAGCGTCATCAAAAACCCCCTGCATCCATATTTTAAAAAATTGTTAGCTCAACATTGGGGTTCCAAGAATTTTGGTCAGATTTTAATTATATTTGATTGGAAAACATCATTAGAAAATAGGTTAAAAAGTCTAATATTTAGCCATTTTCCATTCATAGTAAACAAAATCATGTTAGTTCAAGCATTTCATCTAGCTTTCACAAATTATATTCATAATTGTTCTCACATAAAAATAGTGAAGGTAGATATTGTTGCAACTTAATTAAACTATAAAATTTAACTTAATCCAAATTGAAATACACATACCATGTTTCCCATTTAAGTCACTTCAATGTCAATCCTATTAAAAAAATAATATAGAAACATTCACCAATTACTTATTATACAAACTTGAGTGCACTTCATAACTAAAAGAATGATTTTTTTTCTTTTTAATTCAAATTTATAAAAACAAGATAAGTAAATCTACATAAAGTTAACAAAATAAATTAAAATTAAAATTATTTTACTATCAATTTCTAGGTAGAAAAAAATAAAAATTAACTTATTAATGTAAATTTAGTCAAATAAACTATTTTCCAAAATAGACAAAAAAAAAAAACAAAAATAAAAATAATAATTTCACATATTAAAAGTCAATAAAGTCCTAGTGAACTCTAAAATGATAACATACTTACATATATCGGCCCTCTTGGCTGCCTTTCATAACATAGGCCCAACTTTCCCTAAACTTAAATGCACTAGTGTTGGGTATCAATTTTCCCCACCTGTATTGAGTAATCAAACTTCACATTTAAATACAAACCAAAATTTTAAAAATAACAATAGAAAATGTTATTCAACCAAAGAAATCAAATACTAGCAACTATAACCATTGCCAAAATTTTGTAGGCTTTTTGACATCAAATATCTGTCATAATCTCATAAAAACTTTTCTCATTCTACAGCCTAGTGTGATGTGTAAAGTAGCCCAGCATGATGTGTAAAGTTGTTAGTCCATCATCAAAGTTGAAATTTTGCTCATGTAGGCCAAAATATAAATTTTAAAAAATCTAAAAAAAATATTACTATACAAAACATTTAAATAATGTATGGTCATAAAAAAATTTGCCCATGAAAAAATTGGATGCCCTTGCTCATCTTTGATCCGTATTTATGATCCGTATTTAAGATGGATCTATGCTAATTAATGCATAGTTGTATTCCTCATTCAATATTGAAATATACAAGGCTAACTCAGTTTGACAACTTCCCACATACAACAAAAATTCAAATCTTTTAAAGAACTTTTCTAATCGGGCTCATTAATGCATAGACAAATTTAAAATGAATCGTTTACCTACATAATGTTGATTCATGTTCTGAAAACCTTCTTTATCATGCTTGTTCATGTTCACATCAAATTTCATTAAAAAAAAAGTTCTTATTAAATTATTAAATCAACGAACAACGCTGACTAAGGTACATAACTCCACTCAGTTAAATAACTCCTCACATGAAATTCAAATCTTATACAAACTCTTTCTTGTGGGACTCAGTGATGCAAAATCAAATCTCAAAAAACCCCTTCCTTATCATACTGCTTCAAAGTTCACCCCTTCCTTATCATGCTGGTTCAAGTTCATAGCTTCCCACATACTAAAACAAAATTCCTGAACTCTCACAAAAGCCTTTTCATGCTGGTTCAGGTTCATAGCTTCCCACACACTAAAACAAAATTCTTGAACTCTCATAAAAACCTTTTTTTAGCTTATTGTACATATTGGCATGTACAATATGTATAATATTGAATCAGGTTCACAACTTCCAAAAGGCTCAACGGAAATTCAAGAACATCTTTCTCACAGGGCTCATTAATACATAGCTATATTCATAACTAAATGTTTACACAAATAATGTTGACTCAGGCTGAGAAAACCCTTCCTTATCATGCTGGATCGAGTTCATAATTTCCAGCTTGCAAAACAGTTTTCATGAAGCTTGCTTCTTAATACATATTTAGATTCATGAATAAACATACTATGATGACTGAGGTTCACAACTTCCCACATGCTCAACAAAAATCCAACTCTTATACAAATCCTTCCACTATAGGGCTTGTTAATGCAGAGTTAGATTCATAACTAACGGTTTCCATATATAATGCTGATTCAAATTTATAATTTCATAAATTTTGGAAAAAAATCAAATCTATCCGAACTCTTTTCTTAAATTCAGATTTCTTATTGGGCTTATTAATTCAGGGTTAGATTCATAAGTGATTACACATGTAGTGCTAATTCAGGTTTATAATTTCACAAATTTTGAAAAAAAAAAATCAAATCTATTAGAATCTCTTTCTTAAATTCAGATTTTTTTATTTGGATTATTAATGCAGAGTTAAATTCATAACTAAGTGTTTACACATATATTGTTGCTGCAGGTTCATACAAAAATTCAAGTCTCACGGAACCCTTTTCTTAAACTCAAATTTCTAATTGGACTCATTAATGTTGAGTTAGACTCATAACTATATCTTTACAAATAATATATAAATTCAGATTTATAAATTTACACATTTTAACCCAAAAAAAACAAAATTACATTTTAACAACTAAAAAATAAAATAAAAATAAAATAAATAAAAAATAAAATATAATCTCATAAAATTACTTTTTTAAATTTAGATCTCAAACAACATCTTTCTAAATTAAATCATGTGAAAGAGTCTTTTTCTCTTGGGCTTACAGTCAATCATAACTAAAGCCTTACATGTATAATCTCAGTGGGTTTATCTTTTAATAATAAAGGGTTTTTTTCCTGGGAGTTCACATGTTAAATTCTGAAATGCAGCAAGGTATTTACATTGGAACTAGCTATTGTTTGTTAATATTAGTGTCAGGGATATCAATATTTTCATTCTTATATATAAAGTAATTTAATAAGTTAACTGAAATTTAAAATTACAGATCCATTCTTATTTATAACTTATAATTACAAGTTAACTTAATGGGTTAACTAGACTTTAATATTTGCAAAATTACAACCAAATCTCTCCCAATGAAGGAAACTTTCCGGAGGGTGTCTCTAGAATGTCTATTCTAATTATATATATATATATATGAGAGAAAAAGAAAACAACAATATAAATAATAAATAATAAATACCCTGAGCAGAACAAGTGTTACTGGTCTGCTTCAGGGACAACTTCCATAGCACTTTGGAGAAACTCCTTTAAAGAATTTGCAGCCTCTTCAGGGTTGTTTGCATAGGTTTACAGTTAAGCCTGGTTTCACCTGCCACAAATTAATCAATGAAATTTAATGAACTTTTATATATGTAAAGATAAAGATGAAGCTAAGTATCTCTTAATTAAATGAAGTAAATTGGGGATGCTCTTTTGGCAAACTCTATGCCAACTCCATTAATGGGAAATTGGAATGAACTCCATATTGTCTCCAAAGTTGTAAACATGGACTCTGCTACCAGTGCTGCCAGCGTGGAACACAACAGCATACCGCCTGCCTTTATATGAAAAATTTTGGGCAACAGCATTGCATAACCAGATTAATGCAAGGAAGGTAAAGAGCTTTATGGCAGTCTGGCTGTAAATTGCCATCGCCATCGCCCTCTCCCTCGCCCCTTCTGCGAACGAAGTATTTGGTTCCCGCGAATGCTCTCTGTAAACTCTCCCATAATAAAACAAAGTTAAAGATCAACTCAACACATTTGGCTGCACTTGATTTGCATTCCGAATTTTGTCACGCTTTAAATCTGTAAACAATATTATAACATTGTTGTCCCGACACCCGATTCACAGGCTAGCGCACAAGATTAGATTTTATCCGTTCAAATCTTTAGTGGGTATTAATTGGGCCATCAAAATGGTAGATGTGAAGAATAGAGTGTAATTGCAGAAAGAAACCTACTTTATTTTGCATAATTCATCAAAACAACAACATAATTTCATGTACAATCTGCCTATTTTAGACTTTCTTGAAAAGCAGAAACCTAACTCGCATCATACCTATGATTAAAAAACTAATTCTATTATGTTTTGCGGCGAGGAAAAGGAATGGTTGGAGTGGACTAGGAGATTCCCCTGATCATCAAATCACAACTTTGGGTCATTATTCATCTTGATTGAGTTAAATTTGAAGTGGGGATCAAAACTGGTGAAGCAAATTGCTGCTACAGACTTGCTACAGGTGCTGCTACAAGAGGTCCTGTATTACTACAGGAGGGCCTGTAATGCTACATGAGGGGTTTCGAGAAGAATTTTAGGGTGAAAATGATGTATCAAGGATATGGAGAGGTGGATGGATATGGTAAGGTTGGGTTTTCCCCCTAGGCAAGCCCAGGACCTCTCAGAGGTCTACCTTGCACTAGAATGAATTCTCACATTGTCCTAAATCTAGTCAAAGTGCCTTATGGAAACAAAATTTTGGGACATAATTGAGGAGTGGAAAGAGAAGATGGAGGATTCCAAGATATTAACTCGACTGTCAACCAAGTTGTAAATATATCAATTATTATATATATATTAAAAAATTTGAAATTTGTGATTTTCTAAATTATCTATTAGTTTTTTCAGAAGAAAAAGCTGTATAGTATTTATATTATATATAAAAGAAAGTATATACGTTATGGAGAATTTTTTCCCGATCAGCAAGGAAGTAGGATGGCATCCAAAAATCTGATAGTATTTTTCCAATATATACATCTTTCTTTGTTAGATCAAGTATGAGGACTAATGCAGAAATAATATCCATACAAAATAAAGTACTAATTGGCCATATGACATTGTATATATGTACAGGATTATGAAACATACCAGATTAATGTCGACACTATATACCCGGCATGGAGAAAGGCTGAATGAAGTATGTGTTGGATTCTACAGTTATGCTGAGATGCCACATACCACATGGAGACTGCAGACTTTTCTTTGATAGTTCGTCCGCTAGCCCATTTTGCAAACATTTTATATGTGTGATAGGGAATAGTGTAGGCTTCCATAGAGTTGAAATCCTGCCCAACCATCCAGAAAGACTGTTGTTTCTTATAGATTGTTTTCCATTAACATGATCTATGCTGATTTTGGAGTCGCCAAAGACATTGATTGGGCTGATATTCATAAATGAGCAAAATAAGAGTAGACCATGTAGAGCCATGGCCTCAGCTTTGTTGTTGGTTCCAAGGCCACCGTTCCAAAAAATGGAGTATTGAAGGTCATTTGAAATGCAAATGTGAACACCACGTGCACATTTGCCATCTTTTGCTGCACCGTCAAAATGAGCTTGTGGAATGATATGCTGTTGTGGGGCTGAAACACAAATGTGTTGCTTCTATTGTTGTGGAATGTATGGGAGGATAGATAAATAATAGAGAATTACCTTGTCAAATATATGCCCGAATTCCTCCTTGCAGTTTTGAAAAATCCTTTTGTTTCTCCACTTCCATATGAGCCAGAAGACAATTAGTCGAATGGGTCGCCAAGTGATTTTCCATGAACCCCACCATTCATATGCATCCATAATGGAGGAATGAGATATTACAGGAAAACCAAAATGAGAAGCTAGCTGCTTCCATAGGATCTGAGTTAGGTGACAATTAAGAAAAATGTGCATGTTATCTTTTGTATTGGATAGGCAAATTGTTGATATGGCTGGTCAGTGTCAGTTCCTTTTCTGCAGATTTGTCCATGTAAGATTTTTATTATGATAGACTAACCATGAAAAAAGAATAATTTTTAGAGGACAGCCAGATTTCCATGAAGAGTTGGGAAATAGTTTTCGGGGGGGCTCCCTTTGCTCTTCTATCAAGGAGAGATATATATCTCTAACTAAAACATTAGACCTTCCATTCTTCACCTGCCATACGATGCTATCGCTATCCTCTGTTTTGAAAATCCCACCATTCTTCATTGCCCAAATAATCTTGTTCCAATGGGTAGCCATTGTTTCATCTAGGCCCATTTCCATCGAGGAATAACACCTTGCCATCCTTGAATTACTTGTGCCCAGTAGAATATACCTTTTTGATGAAAGAGTGTAAGAAGTTGTGGGGCGATTGGGAATTCCATCTCAACACCCATAATTGCATCAATGCAAATTAGAATGTTGTTTCCTGTTTGAAATTTCCATATTAGATTCCTGTAGAAGAAAGGAAGAACCTTTTGAAAGCTCCTCCAAATAGCCGATCCTTGAGATGGACCCATAAATCTATTTGTGTACCAATAAAAGACATCTTCATTCCCAAGATATTTCATCTTAATAGCGTGGCTCCATAAACTGTTTCCAAAAACCGCTCGCCATAGAGATTTGCATAATAGTGCCAAGCCAAAGAGACAAAGATTCATGATGCCCTAGCCTCCTATTTTTTTTGGGAAGGAGATGTTATTCAGTTTTGTAAGGTGGAATTTCCTCTTTTCCTTGCATCCTCCCCAGATAAAGATGGCCATTAAGCTGTTTAATTTTTTAATGATAGCTGAAGGAATGTAGTACAGATGAGCCCAATAAACAGAAATTTGTGCAAGTACCGATTGTGAAAGAATCATTCTGCCAGCTAAAGATAAGCATTTAAATTCCCATCCTGATATTCTTTTGTAGAAACTATTGATGATCCATGACCAGTCAGATATTGATGATCCATGACCAGTCAGATATGTTGTAGCCCGTGGGTTTTAGTTGGTAACCCAAGTATTTCATACCTTCTTTCATAGATAGTGCCTGAATCTTGTATAGTTGAGAGATATTAGTTGGTAACCCAAGTATTTCATACCTTCTTTGATAGATATTGCCTGAATTTTGTATAGTTGAGAGATATATTCCATATCATCCGTATTAACCTTACCATAGTGGAAAGTTGATTTTTCTTCGTTTATATATAAGCTTGTTGCCCTTTGAAAGGATATTAATATCTTGTGCATAATGTGCCAAGTTTGTCTAAAAGCCTATCAAACAATAGAATAATCGTCCAGGAAAAGGTTATGCGTAAAAGAGCTACCTCTGGATATGGAAATAGGACAAATATTCCCCACAGCTACAGCGCTTTTCAGATGAAGACTGAGGGTATCCATTACAAGTATGAATAAAAAGGGAGACAGGGAGCAGCCCTAACCAAGACCTCTTTCAGCGGAAAAGAATGAAGTGGGACGTCCATTAATGAGTATGGCAAAGTTGACTCCTTCCACACATGCCATGATCCATTTAATACACTGTTCATTTAGCCCTATCTTAATAAGAAAACTCTACTCTGACAATCATAAGCTTTTTTTAAATCAATTTTAAATATGGCAGCTCCTATATCTACTAGTTAACTATAACATACTTATTTTAAAATAAACTATATTTAACAAAAAAAAAAAAAAAGAGAGCAAAATCTTGTATAGTCAATTTTAACCTGCACAGTGAGTCCCTCCAACACCTTAGCCCAGCGAAAGAAAGTGGGTTGAGTTTTCAAAGGCAACGAGTTAAATGAAAAGCAAAATCTGAATACATCGAGATAGCTTGAGGTGCAAGTAATAAAACTCTAGGTACACGTATCACTCATCCTTCTCTTTTCGATTTTAGATAATAGTTTATTTTTCTGCAAAATTATGGTTATTTTTTTTAGTAAGATTGGATAAAATTTTACAGAAATTTTTATAAATTTAAATTATAGTTGTTAAATTTCAAGATTTTTGATGATGTTTAATTTATTTTCATATCATGGATATTTGAGTAAGATTTTGATAAAATCTAACTTTTTTTTTGTAAATATAGGTTACAACAATTAAATTTTAAAATTTTATATAGACCAAAGGTTTTTGTTAGTGCTGAATCCAATTCCGTAATAAAATATAAGATTCAAACACTCCTAATTCTATATTTAAAAAAAAATTGGATTATTGAAATTATTATTTTAAATAGTGAAAAGTTACCAACTGAAGTTATCCTCTTAAATAGTGAAAAGCTACCATACTAATTCTCAATTTGGATTTTTCTATAATTGAAATTATAAATGATTAATAAATGAAACAGTTGTTTGTTTTTTCTCTCTCTAATTAAATTTGTTTAAAATTTGAATATAAATTTAAGTTGTTTAATTTATAAAGTTTGAGTGTTTCAGAGTTTTTTTAGAATATTTATTTAAACTAGATTTTAAACAACAAAAAGTAGCAATCTTGCTAGAAAATATATTGTTAAATTTGAAAAAAAAAACATTTCAAATCACCCATTTTAAATAGTGAAAAGGAAATAAATTTTCAACCACTTTTATAGAAGTGTCAATTTTAAATGGCTGGGAGATTTTGAACAATGATTGATGGTTCATTTCTAGTTTTCCAGACTTAGAAATCAATAGAAAATGATATCATGGATTCTTATTTTTATTATTATTATTATTTTAATATTGATGATTAGTTCTGGTATCGTTAAATGTCACAACATCAATTTATGAGTTTAAATTAATAGTTCTTTTTTTTAAATAGTTGGTAAATTTTGATAAACATCAACCCATGGTAAACATCAAAACACATAACTATTTTTTTAAATTGCATTGAAAATAATCATTAAAAAAATAACGAATTGTAACTTTCTTTTATTATTAATTATAAAAGAATTAATATAATAATTAAATACATATACATTTAAAATAACCTATAACAATAAAGATAAACCACACTGGCTGGTTCGAAAAGCCTCGACTAAATACTCTTGATTTTTCCGAAAATTTTCATGAATTGACGATATTTTTAATTGTGAAGACTCACTTTACTTTACGGTACAATTCTTAACTTGAAAATAGCTATGATTACAATATCATAACTAATCAACTTGTCCTGATGATGAACCACATTGGTTGGTTCGAAACGCGCCGGCAAAAATCTTTCTTATGTGATTCACGCTAAAGCTCTCCTTACAACGATGACAAATCACAGAAGTCTCAATTCTACAATACCACAGATTTAATATGACATTTCTTAATATAACATTTTTTAATAATTAATTCAAAAACATAAATAATTTGAAAATAAATCTTATATAAATATTATTATAAATATACTTTTTATAATAATAAATTAAATTAAAATAAAAATTTCTTGAATAAATCACATTAGTGTTTTGAGATGAATAAACAAACATTTTAACGAATTACATAATTATAATAGAAATACAACCATAAATGAATAAACTAACTAATTAAAATTTTTCTTTGAATTAACGTTAGATCAATTCATTTACTTGAATTTGCCAATTTAACCACCAAAAAAAAAATAATAATCACATGTAACCAATCCCTGGAACCACCCAAGTAAAGAATTTGGAAAAAAAATATGGGTGCTCTGTCGGTTAAGATCACACCCGACGAGATGAAAGAAATAGAAAATGTACTATCCACTTGTGGCTTATTTGGAAATAGAACTGCCAATGCCTCCAAGGATCTGACGTGGATGAACTCAGAAACACCTCCTCTCTCTTCATGGAAGGATGCTTGGGTGATTTTTAACATCGTTCTCTGCCAATAAAGCGAAATCGTCAGTCTGTAACAAATATACCTATTTTGTCTTTTATTTTAAACTTGGATACATGAAGAGTACATACATATTATTTAAAATTATATTAATATAATTTTAAGCTAATAATTTTAAAACTTATAATTATAATTATATATTAAAATTTATTTATATATGTATGTGTACAGGAAAATTTAAAATAATATTAAATCTCTTTAAAGTAAAGTTTAAAATATGATGTAATTCTAAAATGAGTATTTTATTTTTTATTTAATTGATATAAAAGTTTAATAGTGAAATTATTATTTGATTGAAATTTTGGGATGTAGATTATTCGGTAAAAAGATATAGGTGTATATTAATTGAAGATAAGTGTACTATTAAGACATTTTTTGTGTTAATATTGGTTCATAACTTTATTTACCTACTTTCATTATAGGGACATTTATAGGAAGGAATTAATATTGTGTAAGAGTGAGACAACCTCATTTCTCTCTATTATTATAAAATAAGATTTAAATGTAATAAATCTAAAACAATAAAACACTAAGACAATGTGGAGATCAATAAGTAGAGAGATTAATATATAACACAATTACATTGTGTGTGTTATAATGTTAAATTACAGAAAACCACATATTTTTGTTGAGAGAAGCTTCTAATGTAAATGCTCTTTAATTTTTCAATGTAATCTAGTTGTGGTTTAGAAATATCTTATGCCCTTATGTTGTCCCATATTCAGTATGGGAAGTGGTTCATGGCAAGATATAAGTTCCAACATACTATTTTGATTATGCTAATGGTTGTAGTCAAATGGAAGTGGTGAGGTTTGTTTGGGTGCTTGTTACCTGTTTTGTGGTCATTGAGACATGTTTCTTATTTTGTGGTCATTGAGGCTTTTCTTCTAATTCCATGCCCGTGAAACAATAATATTGTCCTTTTTAGGGGACGTATACTATTTTGGCAATCTGTTAATTTGGGGTCCTGAAAATTATGGAACTCATACGAGACATTAACACAAAGAGCACCTCAATCAAAGTCCTGGAAGTTATGCCTCACTCTACTTGCATCCCAACATTCAACATTAGGCGATATTTTTTTATGTACTTTTTTTTATCTTGTAAAGGCACTTTTATATCAACTTCATGCTACTCCATTGAATTATTTTCCTTCTCATCATGCCAGGAGTTCACACAATAATTCTAGGGTTTCTTGCATTATATTAAGAATTAAAGGTTTCAATGATTGGGCTCTCAGACACATCATACCTCTCTAAAATTTCTAAATTATTTAGTGTACACCCTATACCAATATGCTATCTTGTGTTTTCACTTCCTAGATGGACTATAACCCTTTGGATGTTTACATGCACCACTAGTTTTTTTCTCTCCACATATGTAACATCCTTGTTCTAACATAATGATTCAACATTTTCCCAGTAGTGATAAAGATAGGTCATTACCAACATGTATATTTTCATGATAGCATTGACACAAGCCACTTATTATTTTCAGCATAACATTATTCTCTAAGAAGATACATCTCATGTTATAGTGGACCATGCTTAACCTAATATTTTAACCTAACCAGAGATTTTAGCCCCATGAAAGATCCACAACATAACACTATAACACACCAAAAGGCTTGCCTTGGCACCTTCAATAACGTCACAAATTCTACAATGTAATAGTCTTCTATCTTCTTTAGATCAAGGACTCCAAGTATATTAGGGTTTGGAAATTCCACAAAACCTTATCAAGATCAAGTGGTTACTCTTCTAATATTTCCTCCAAACTCTAGCTTATGCTGACTTCTTAGGACAAATGAGGTTTTCCACACTTGGCCTTAGCCAACAACTAGTTTTTCAAATTCCACAAAATCTTTTGAAGATTAGATGCTTCCTTACTTTACTAATGTTTCTCCAAAAATTTAGCTTATGTTGACCTCTTAAGAAAAACCACATTTTGATGATTGTTAAAAATGAGGTTTTCCACCTTTATGCAAATTCCTCACACTAATTTAACTTTCATCCCAAAATATAGTCATATGCAAAGTACCATTCTGAATTTTATGCATCAAACTTATTTTTTGAGGCTCAATTCAATTCACAAGGCATAAAAAAATATTTAAATAGACATGCATAACCAATTATAGAAACTAAATCATGACAATAACATAATATAGAATTGAAATCGATGAGTGCAAAAAGTTTAGATACTATGACCACTTCGGATTTATGTATAAGATGAAGTAAAAGTACATACCACATGTTTGTAAAATATGGCACAAGTAGACTCTCCATACCCTAGATAGAAAATTCACTAAAATAAAAAACCTTATCAACCAATTGGTGTTTTCAAATTCCACAAAACTAGTGTTCTCAAATTCCACAAACCTTATCAAGGTCACTTGCTTTCATACTCTAGTGTTTCTCCAAAACTATAACATATGTTTATTTGTTAGGAAAATACTTATTTTTATTATTGGAATAACACAAGGTTTTCCACATTTATGCAAGATCCCCACAACTATTTTAACTTTCATCCCAAAAACTAGACCTATGTAAATTGCAATTCATATGAAAAGTAGAATTTTTGGAATAATGGGCTTGGGATTGATTGATATTTGGTGTATGTTGTTAGTTCTCTCTATCTTTATTGCTTGTATAGATGGATATTTGGAAGAATCACATACTCCTCCTCAACATCTAAATGAATATATTTTGAAAAATGACACTATTTGTTTATCCTCTCCTCGATGGGCATGGGAGAGACAGACAAGCAAGGCGTTGAGGGGTGAGCCTACCACCCCACCAACTTAATATTTATCTAAGAGGAGGGAGGCGTGTCCTCACCCCCACATGCATTGCATGTGATCACTACAGATGATAATGGAGCTACTTATTTCTATTCTCGGCTTGGTCTTGAACATAACATACTTGTATTGTGATGAGCCTCATAAATGGGTAATTATATGGGCTCATTTTACCTCATACCTAGTCAAAGCAACCATTCTCTTAGATTATTGTATGATTTTCTGATTATATTTATGCTTATGGAGTGAGTTGAGTTAGTTATGATGCCATGTGGTCTAACATGTGTTTAATGCAGATTATTGATGAATTTTGAGGTCAAAGTCAAGGATCTAGTGGACAAATGGTAGCAATAACTCAAAGTGGACAAAGGGGAGGACTTATAGGAGGGAATCCCCCTGATTTATTACTCATCACTTCGAATTCCCCTCCATTCAGCTTGGAGTACAAGCAACCAAGTCATGCACTAGAAGGCAGCCGAGCAAATGGAGGATGACTGATTATTATCTCGAGTTTTGGGAGTCAAGCCTCCCTGATCTTAAGGAAGCTATTGGTAGATTCATTTGTGACAGTCTCATTTTTGTTGTAAGCTCTGCTCCAACTTCTAGCTTATTATTTTGTGACAGTCTCATGTAATCTTGTCATTGTTTTGATAATAAAGATGGAATCCTTTTTGACCTAGCAATGAGTTACCTCAAAGGGTTGAAGCTCTTAGGTTAGGGCCCAATCCAAGCAGCCAATATCCTCTACTTGTATTTTTATGTTTTATTTCAGTTTGTAGATTAGGTTGCTATTAGATGTACCTCTTTTATGGTTAAGAATAGGTTGCTTTTGATGATTCAGTGGTTTGCTTCCATTTGTGCTTTCTATAGCAGGTTAAGTAGTGATAAAGAAAAGATTCAAAAGGCTAGAAACAATGCCTTGGCCTCTCTTCCTCCCTTTGGGACCATGATTTGAGGAAAAGACCCTCTTGCTACCCCAAAAACATAGATTTTCCTCATTCATAGGACTTCTAGTGTTTGCAACTTTTTAGTAGGTTAATAGTCTAGTTCTATTTTGCTTCATATCTTCTTGATCATGCTCACTTATTTATTTGCAATAGTCTTCTTTCATGCTTTCCTTTCTTGCAACATTCCTCAGCATTTACTTTCATAGATCATAGTTTAGACTAGTTTGATGCAAAACCTTGTTTTTCTAGATGCACCCATTTCATTGCTTATTTGATCTTATTGGTTGACTGTCAATTCCTTTGCAGTAGCTCTCTTCTAGCAGTAGGCCAGTCTATCAGCCATCACATCCTCCATTTGATCCATGCCCTACAGGTCGCCCAAGTCTCACCTCAATTCTACCATAGTTTCCTGCATTTTCCATAGAACTTCTTCCTCTCTCCTTGAGCAAATCCAATCAACTTTCTCTCTCCTGATGATTCTTGGTATACCCTCAACACCCTAACACCTCATTCCAACCTTCATCCACCTATTCCACCCACTCTCACGCCTTCAAAACAGCGAAAACTGCTCTCGACCTCCTGTTGTAGGCATCTTGTAGAATATTGTTTTTCCTCCTGTAGATTCCCTGTGTCCTCCTATAGATTTTCCTATAGGCTTTCTTTTGAAGGCCGAGTGTGGGAAAAGCCTCCAGAAGGCCACTTGAGACCTCCTAGGACCTATCCACACCATTCTACATCCTCTCAAGTCCAAAAACCGCCCTTCAACACCACCTATTTGCTGCCACATTAACGAACAATAAGCTACATGCATGTCAAATTCACATAAAAATCCAAAAATATGATTTTTGCTCATTTACTTCTAGAAATAGCTTAGTTAGATGTTGTTTGCTTCCTTGAGTAGGTAATGGCCTTCTTTTCATGGTTTTCATAGTCTTTCTGCAAAAGTAGGATTAGTTGGTTAATTAGGATTTACTTGGTTTGCTTTACATTCCAGTCTTTCTCCTTTCTGCAGTTAGAGTAGTATTTGTAGAGTAGTCTTTCTCTCCCTTCATCACATATAGAGCTTCCTCTGGAATCCATAGAAGTTGGCTTGATATCCTAGTGATCTTGCGCCCACTGACCATGTGACAACTTGCAATAAGAACTAGTACTTGTGCATACAACGCCGTCACTTCCAAGTTTGTTATGAATTACCAAGTTGATAAGAGTAAAGTAGGCAACCAAGGAGTTACAATATTATTGCTGCAATACTGGTGCTCACCACCTTTTGACACCATTTCCAGGGAAGTGTCCGAGTATTCTGTGAACACTGCTTTCTTCTATTTTCTATTGCAGCATTCTGCTAATATTTTATTTCAGCAAAAGTAGACTAGTCATTTCTTTTCCTTCATCTTTGCATTTCCTTGCTTTCCTCTTCAATTCTGCAAATTTCATTTCAGCAACTTCAATTTATATAGTTGCAATTTGTTTTGTTCAATCACCATTTCAATTTCTGCATGTACTATCAGTGTGGGGAAAAAGGAAACAAAAACCAACCAAAAAGATTTCCTTTCATGCCTCGTAGGAATAGAGATAACTCAGGAAAAAATTTTCCCAACACCCCCACTACTTCACACAACCAACCTTCTCTCTTCTTCGGTGGCTGAGATCAAGAAGAACCCTTAGGTGAACAGCCAGACATATTTGAAGAACCTATAGGGGAAGAAGAAGGAAACATTCCTTTGGAGCCAATGGCTGAACACAGAAATGCTAGGGGGAATGGAGAGAGAATAGAGGGTACCTTTCCCATTCGAGAGACCAATGGGGACACCAAAATGAAGAATATAAGGCCTTCCGCCCTACCTCATTTCCATGGTTTGACTACAGAGGATCCTGACACCTTTTTCTTTGAGTTTGTTGTTATCTATCGAACCTATGACTATGCAGAAGATGAGAAAAAGTTGAGACTGATCCCTTCTACTGTCAAGGATGCAGCATTGCAATGGTTCATGGGATTACCTGGAAATAGCACCACCACTTGGGCTTAGATGCAAAAATCCTTTAATAACAAGTATCGAGACTATTGTAGGTCAAAAGATACTAAAGAGGAAATTTTTTGAATGACTATAGGAAGTGATGAGTCCTTGGAAGACTATGAGGAGAGGTTCCAACTCAGTTACCAAATGGTCGGGTGTACACTTGACCCTGAGTCTCTGAAGCTGATCCTGCTTAGGGGAATTTAGGAAGATATTTTAGACACCCTCCATCTACTGGTCGGGGGAGACATCTACCAACTGTCCTATGAGGACATAAAGACTGTTTTTAGAAACCATTCTAGAGTAGCCAGAAAGAAAGGTAGGGGGAGTCAACCCATAGCCAATACCTCTTCCTCTAACTCATCCATTAAAGGAGAAATTGGAAACATGTTGGAAGATTTCAAGAGTGAGATGCTACAGACTCTTGCCATGCAAATGGATTCCTTGCATATCAAAAGGAAACAAGAGGAAGCAGAGAGGGCTTTAGCCATTTTTTTCCCTAGATGCACCAAAAGGCATCCTAGGAATGAATGCCCATTGAACTCTATAGAGGTTTGTTCAGTCTGTGAAGAAAATCATTCTATGGATAAGTTCCCTTCCTTACCCAGAATTAAAGTTGTATATCAAGGGGTTGAGGGAGTCACTGAACAGCTCTATTACATAAACTAAATAAGGCCGCATGGACCTAGACCATACCAGCAGGGGATGCAAGGGACATCTCAGGCATACTAAAACCCCAACCAAGTCACTTCCATACCTTCAAGGGCCCCCCCTGCTCATCCTTCCTGGTCCACGCCTCCTCCTTGGTCCTTCACAACTCAATATCATGCCCAACCAGCCAACCATTCATTTCAATCCTATGCTCAGCCACAACCTTAGTGGAATGCACCTCATCAGGCGTGGAGGCCCCAATACAACTCTCTTCCCGCTCTTTTGCCTCCACCACCTGCCCAACCACAACCGTTACCTCCTACTCCTCCAAAGCAACCCCAAATGCCTGCCCAGCCTAATCCAAACCCGAATAACAGACATGCTCAGCAAGTGTATAGCGGGGAACCATCATGCCCAACTTGTGCTGTGGATATTCAAGAAATTAACTTGCGATCAAGGAAAGTTCTCCCAGATAGCTAGCCTCCACCCAGGGAGGTTGAGGAAGATAAAGAGGAAAGTGAACCTAATGCAATTCCACCCTTTCCTAAGAGACTATCCGTGACAGTCCAACCTACCCCAGAAGAAACTGAACTCCTGGGAGAATTGAAACATTTGTGTGTGAAGATACCACTTCTCCAAGCCATAAAAGATGTACCTATCTACAATAGGTTGATCAAAGAGAAGTGTTTTAGGCATCCATAAAAGCACAAAAGAGATGCCCCAACCATCAATGTCATAGGGCAACTGTCTGACCTGATGTTGGGGCAGGTAATCTGTCCAAAATATCTGGACCCTGAAAGCCCATTAGTTGATGTCCACATCAATGGCACCATGATCCCACACACCTTGATTGATCTAGGAGTTGCCATTAATGTGATGACAAAGGACACAATGCTCAACCTCCAGGGCTCCTTGAGGAAGACCACGACTGTGCTGCAGCTAGCAGACTGCTCCACCGTGACCCCTGAGGGGATTGTGGAAGATGTGATGGTCTCCATTGATTCTTTGGAGTACCCTAGTAATTTCTTAGTTCTCCAGCCAAAGGCAAAGCTCACTTTGTATCCTCTCATTCTGGGAAGACCCTGGTTGGCTACTACCGATGCCTACATCAGCTGTCGAGTTGGGAACATGACCATAAAGAATGGGCATATGTCCAAGTAGTTAATCCTATATCCTTCTGCACAACCCTTGTTAGAACATGATCTACCTCTCTGGTTGGAGGAGGAAGATGAGGATGAAGTCTATTCTACACTGCTTTGTGCATTAGAAATCACCATGGGGGGAAACAACAAGATGAGGATGATATGATTGAAAATCTGATTCAGAATCCACCTCCCAGTGTATCACCATTAGAGGACATAGTAAGAGAAACCCAAAACAACCCCTCAACTGATCTCCTTGTGGTCGAATCCACTTCTCTTCGTGTTGAAAATATAGAGTTTGGCCCAAAAGGAACCTTGAGAATCAATCCATCACTATCCACTTCCCAGGAGAAGGAACTATGTAACCTGCTGAGAAAACACCTAGATGCCTTCACTTGGAGTTATAAGAGATGAAGGGAGTACACCCTTCAGTATGTACCCATCATATATACATCAAGGAGGGTTGCAAGCCAGTCAGACAACCTCAAAGGAGGATGAATCCAACACTTAAAGATATTGTTAAGGAAGAATTGCAGAAATTGCTTGATGCAGGATTCATCTATCCCATCTTTGACAGTGATTTGGACTCTCCTTTGGTGCTAGTGCCAAAGAAAAATGGTAAGTGGAGAATCTGTGTCAACTATTTGGAATTAAAAAAAGGCACTAAAAAGGACCATTTTTCTTTACCTTTCATAGATCAAGTGTTAGACGGTCTGGTGGGGAAAAAGTTTTTCTCTTTCCTAGATGGATTTAGCGGGTACAATTAGATTCAGATCAGCCCAAAAGACCAAGATAAGACCACTTTCACTTGTCCTTGGGGTACCTTTGCATACCGGGTCCTTCCCTTTGGTTTGTGTAATTCTCCAGCCACTTTCCAAAGAGCGGTATTGAGTCTATTATCTGAACTAGTTCATGATGCGGTAGAAATATACATGGATGATTTTACTTCGTATGGCTCCGACTTTCAGGAAGCTTTATCTAATCTAGGAAAAGTTCTAGAAAAGTGTATTGAGATGAACCTGTCCCTCAATTCGGAAAAATGTGAATTTTTGATGACTAAAGGGACCATGCTAGGTCATGCAATATCTCAACAAGGACTGCAGGTGGACCCCAACAAAATTTCCATCATCCAAAGGGCCCACCTCCTCAAAAAGTGAGAGATGTTAGAAGTTTCCTAGGCTTAGCTGGGTATTACCAGAGATTGATTAAAGATTTCAACAAGCTAGCCTCTCCTTTGTTTGGCCTCTTAGGTAAAGATGTCGAGTTCATATGGTTGAAAAAATGTCAAGAAGCCCTAGATACCTTGAAGAGCAAGCTCATGACTACCCCAATTCTGAGAGGCCCAAACTAGGCCCTACCTTTCAACATTCACATAGATGCCTCGAACAAAGCAATAGGAGCAGCCTTGGGACAAATTGATGAAAAGCTACCTTATGCCATATACTTTATAAGCAAAAACTTGTCAAAGGCAAAGTTAAACTATACAGTGACCGAGAAGGATCTCCTAGCTGTCGTGCATTCCTTAAACAAACTATGGCATTATATCACAGGCTATCAAACCTTTGTGCACACTCATCATGTTGTAATTAGATATTTAATGAACAAACCGGCTGTAAATGATTGCATTATTAGATGGTTGCTTTTACTGCAACAGTTTGATTTGACCATTATTGATAAGACTGGTAAAGAAAAATGTTGTTGCTAACTTTTTGTCTAGAGTAAATTTGCTTGCAGGTGAAGAAGGAATGGTGGATGACCAAATGCCAGATGAACATCTGTTTGCTATCTCAGTACTCTCTCCATGGTTTGTTGATATAGAAAACTACCTGGTTTCAAAATAGTTCCCACCACACCTATCCACAAAAGAGAAGAGTAAGATAGTGAGGAAAAGCACCCCTTTCACCTCGATTGGGGGCAATCCCTTCAAACTTGGCCCAGATCAGATCTTGAGAAGATGTGTGAGGGAGGAGAAAGTTTTTGACATCCTCCTAACCTGTCATGACGGGCCTTGTGGAGGTTATTTTGCAGCAAAAAGAACTGCATTCAAGATACTGCAAGTAGGCTACTACTAGCCCACTCTTCATTAGGATGTGAGGAGATATACCAGCCAGTGTGATCGATGTCAAAGGATGGGGAAACCTACTCCAAAGGATGAGATGCCCATGCAACCTCAAGTGACCTTTGAGCCATTTTAGAAGTGGGGCATGGACTTTTTGGGTCCTATCAGCCCTCCTTCAAAATAGAAACAATACATCATTGTGTGCACCGACTACCTGACAAAGTGGGCAGAAACAAAAGCAATCAAATCAGTGACAAAGGAAAAAGTAACTGATTTTTGAGGGAAAAACTATTCTACAAGTTTGGGTATCCAAGAGAGTTGGTCATAGATTAAGGTAGTCAGTTTACTTCCAATTTGATTGAAGACCTGCTCACACATCATAGAATCAATCACAGGACTTCCACCCCTTACCATCCACAAGCCAATGGGTAGGTGGAGGTCACTAACAGAGCATTGGAAGGGATCCTGACAAAGGTAGTGAGAAGCAACAAAAAATATTGGGTGGACAGATTAATTGAGGCCACTTGGGCCTACAACACAACATGGAAGGCCACCACAGAGTTCACACCCTATGAGCTGGTCTATGGGAAGAAGGCTTTGCTATCAATAGAATTTGAATTCAATACCCCGAGGATGGCAGCTTAGCTGGACTTAGACCTCAGCCATGCACAGAAAGAAATATTACTTCAGCTCAATGGATTGGATGAACATAGAATGTAGGCCTTTCTCCATACATAGGTAGTTCAGCTTCAAAGAAAGATATGGCATGACAAAAACATCAAGGAGAAGAAATTCCAAGAGGGAGATTGGGCACTACTCTATGATTCAAGATATAAAGATTTCAAGGGAAAGCTAAGGAAAAGATGGTTGGGACCCTACACTGTGGAGAAATGCAATGATAATGGTTTAGTCCTGATTAGAACCATTGATGATGAAGCCATCCCCATGCTTGTCAATGGACACCGGTTGAAAGTTTACAAGAAACCCCTCTCCAAGCGAGAGTTCATTGAAGATCTGAGTAAGACAATGATGGTAGTGGAGCATGTCTTAGCCTCCACTTCACCCACTCATTGAGGAAAAAAGAAAAAGAGAAATAAAAAATAAGGACTCAAGTGAAAACCTCCATGAGGCGCTTGAGTCCCATCATTGGGTTGAATACCTCTTCTGAGGTGGCCCAGTGATGTAACAAAAAAAAAAGCAAAAAAAAGAGATAAAAATAAGATCCTTGGGTGAAAACCTCCCTTGTAGGCGCCCAGGGCAGGCAATTAGGGTAAAAACCTCCCTGAGGCACCCTAGTTGTTTTCGATAAAAAAAAAGAGAGAAAGAAAAATGAATTTTCAATTGCATTGCAGGTTTGCAATACTACAGGAAGCAGCAGAAGGTGCTAAGGGAGCCCTGAAACTAACACCAGCACCTATCCTACCTTCCCACACCTTTCTCCATCATTCTTGGCATTTCATTCACCTCATTGTGCTTCCTTTTCAAAAACTGTGTTTTCTACAAGAGCTCTGTGTTTTCTACAGGAGGCTCCTGTAGGAATTACAAAGAGCCAGAATTGGGTATAAAAGGCAGTTTGAGGGAAAGGGAAGCTTCATGAGGAATCTATAAATCCTCCTACAGTCTTCAAACCTCCTTGCCATCATTTTCGAGCCTGCATCACACCCAAAGCATCATTCTTCTTCCTATCCAAGAAAAACAGAGAAAAAACAGTTTTTCAGGAAAAGAAAAAAAAAAAAATAAGAAAGGAAACAACACCATACACCTCACCTGAAACCTACCTATTACCTCTCCATCTCTATCTACATCTCCGACATCATACTCATAGCTCCAAGCATAGAAAGAAGCTGAAGTTTCAAGGGGAGAAGCAGCTACAGGAGCTCCTGTAGGAATTCCTATAGCAGTTGATCCCATTAAAATCCAGCATCAGCAGCAAGAGAGTGCAAACAAGAAGGTTGAAGAAGACACTTGAAGCTCAGATCCGGCCAGAGAAGAACCTGCACAAGGCACAACCACACATCAGCAAGCAGACAACATGCATAAAAAGAAACAAAGGCATGCAACAGAGAGAGAGAGCCACAACACCTCACAACAAATACATTCAGATCTCAGGTAAGTAACTAACCCAATCCTCTGTTTGCATTTTTGTAATTAGAAGGCATGCAAAAGAAACGAGATGGTTGAGGCTTAACGAGGGAAAGGTGATGAGTTAACTTGGCCACCTTCATCTAGTTGACTCCAGTCATCCAAATATGTCACCCACACGTGCGCACAGTCAACTCAAGAAAGATGTCAAGGAAAGGTAGTGGAGGAAGTGTGAACTCCGATGCAATCATGAGGGATGATTACAAGGAGGGGCCATGATAACAAGGCAGGTGGGGACCAATGGTCCGAATATGGCCAGCTTATACTTTGCCAGCTCAACCTCCATCACCAAAAATATCCATAAAGGGCAATAAGTACTCCTCCCCGAGCACTCTCACCTTTTCCTTCATTCTCTCCTCGAAACTTAGTTACAGCAGTCTCGTCATGCCCCCACAGCCTCGTAACCATCGTTCTCCATTGATCTCTCCCATATTCCTGCTCTCGACGTTTTCTACAGGAGTACTTACAAGTTCTACAGGAGCACCTATAGGAATTGTACAGGAGGGACAACAGGCTTCTATAGGAGGGGCAATGAGTTGTTTTGAAGGGACAAAACACGGGTTTTAGCACGATTTCCGATCTGAGGAGGTAGGTTCCATGCATGCCCCCATTCAATATCAAAATATGCAAGCATTGGTTTAAATTTGACGAGGAAATAAAGCCTTTAGGAGGAGGAAATACATAAAAAAATTTTGCTTATTTAAAAAAAAAAAAACACAGTCTCCTCTGTTTCTCTATTTTTCTTCAAAAATTGTTGTCTCCATCTCCACATTTGGTTTCCCAAAGAAGTATAGACAAAATTACAGGAGGATTTATGAGAAAGGAGCCCACCGACTCCTCCAGGCTCCATGCACATCCCCAAGTAGTGGACATATTCACAAGAGCAAATTTGATGAACTTTTTTGAGAAATTCCGAGGGTTTGATGAGGAAATTGCCCAAGAATTTTCCCACTCTTTTGGTCCCTCACACCAGAAAACATGCCATTGTCACCTTTAGAGGTCTTTCCATGGAGATAACCCCTGAATTTATTAGTAGGGTCACTACCCTTCCTCTTGGGCTGCCTTGGAGTAAGGATGAGAAACCAATTGGCCAGGCTGCCAAGAAAAACTTCTTCCAAAACAATGAAACCCCTATAGAGGATAAAAATGGCATTAGAAGAGCTAGCATACCATATTCTTGGGATGAGGTTAGCTACCAAATGTTCAAGTATATTTCCTATGAGGGGAGGTACAACATTGTCTATGGTTATCACTTTAGAAACCTTCATGAATTAAGGTATGGCATGGACACTCCAGCCCCTTAGAAGCTCAACATCCCCTAATTCCTCCTGTAGTACCTCATTCACTCCAGCACTGAGGTTCAAGTAGGAAATTCAAAGTAGCTAGCTCACCATGGGTTAATCAAAATTTTAGTGGAAGAAGCCCTCCATACATTTACACTCCCGATAGTATGGGAAATCTTCCAAAACATGACAACTGAGGATGACATAAAGACCCTAACTTATTATATCAGTCCTACTGGCAGTGAGGAGGAAGAGCAGCAAGGGGGAGAAGGTGAAGCAACTGGTGACTTAGTAGAACAAGAAGGGAAGGATGAAGAAACTAAGATAGAGGAGGAGAAAGCTGAAGAAATAGCGTAGGAAGAAATAGAGCAAACAAAGACAGAAAAAGAGACAGAAGGAGGAGAAAAAGAGGTAGAAAAGATAGAACAAGGGGAAGTATCCCCTGAGACTCTGGAAAGAGAGGCATCAACTACTCTCACTGCCCTCAGTACACCAATCAAGCCAAAACAAAAGAGGGAAAGGCAGGCCTCCATGTATTTCAGGGCTATGAAGAGCACAAGAATCAAAATAGGGAAACCTCAACCCTCCTCAAAAGTGCCAATTACAATTGAAGATTCACCCTCTGCCCAAGGAAAATAATCCCCTTCCAAGGCACCTATCACATATGAAAGGGGGACTCTTAGATCTCCTACATGGAAGGAAAAGGTAGAACTACAGGACCCAAAAACAGTCCTACAGGAGGCTCAGACAGCTTGATAGGCGACACTGTCAAAACTACAGGAGACCCAAAAGCTTGAGATGGAAGAATAGCCCCAGGTAAGGGAGGATGAAACAGAGCTACAAGAACTTGATCCCCAGCCTAGTGTTGTCTCCTACTACAACCTTCTGGAGGGAGGAAGAATAATTCCACAAAAATTTTGCAATTCCACTATTCTTTGAATTAGAGAAAGAGAGAATAAGAACACATAGGTGGATGCAAATAGCCAAATCCAAAGGAGTTGAGGATATTGGCCATATGGAGAACAAACTCAGAGGAATGGGCAGAGAGTTGAGTGCTATCAGACACAGGGAAGCAATTACAAGAAGCCACCTCGAAACTAAAAATGAATTGCTAAGGAGGCAGCTGCAAGAGAAAGAGACCCAACTAGCATGCATGGCCAACTTATCCATGGAAACATTGCAATGTAGAACACTAGAAAAATCCTGTGGTCTATATCTATAGGACCAATGGTTGTAATTTCAGATAAAGACTTTGGCAGAAAGAGGCACAATGCCTTTCCAAGATTACAGGCAGTTTATGGATCTGTGTGACCAAAGAACATCAGAAGGTAACATAAAGATTTCAAAATTATACCTACATAGCATGGCCCTCACAGATATGAATGTGTGGGACCCCAATGCCAGCCTAGGGGACCTGCCACTAATGGCCATGGCCTCATGGATGAACCATGAAGAGTTGAGGGCAGCAGAAATAAGGAGGTTGATGATAAAAGAGCAGAATGAGCCATTAATGATCAGAGCTAAGCCATCAGATCCCATGGCACTCATCAGCACATGTAACCTACTTGCCAATAATCCGCAGATTACCGCTAGATATATAAGTGATCAGGCACAAGCCATTGCACACTTTGAGGATATGGAAAGGCTACTTGGGGATGACTGTGTGCATGCATGCATGAGGAGATGGAACACCTATAGGTTTTAACCCCGTACAGAAATTACCTGCATACGAATTCTAAAACAAAGAAAATAAACAATGCGAGAGCATAACACATAAAATACATATACACAGAGATTTTCCCCTGGATCCCAAAACCGAGACTACCAGCTTGATTTTTCATTTTATTCCTTTCAATGTTACAGTACATATTTATACATGCCGAAGCATCCAATACCATGGACTGAAAACCATCGCGTCCAAAACCATGGACCGAAAACCATAGGTAGGTTCGCCCAACCTAATATAGGTTCCCAAAAAAAAAATCCCGGGGCGCTGCCCTGGACCCCGTAGAGGGGGGTTACCCGCCCCCCTGAAACCCCCTCGACAGGGGGGGCTGCTGCCCCCCCTGTGACCCCCCTGCTGCGCAATCGGCGCAACGAAAGGGGGGCTCCACCCCCCCTCTAACCCCCCAGTTCACTACGTAGGTTAGTCGTGGAAAGAATATAACACAACCCAACTATCTCCCACTTGTTGTTTTCTTTCCATAGGGGGCCACAAGAGAGTTTAGTCATTTTTACAGCCCTGAAACGCCCATTGTTTCTCTACACCAAGAGAACTTCTCAGAGCTCACAGATTTTGTCAATGCATCTGCAGTATTCTTCAAAGTGTCCACCTTTACCAGCAAAACCTTTTTGTCTTCTATCATATCCCTCACATAGTGATACTGAACATCAATGTGCTTTGTCTTTGAATGATAAGTAGGGTTCTTTGCCAAGAAAAGTGCACTTTGGCTATCACAGTCTATCCTTATAGCTCCCTGTACTAACCCCATACTTGAACACAATCTCTGCAACCAAACTGCTTCCTTGCTTGCATGAGTGGCTGCCATGTATTCTGCCTCTGTAGTTGATAGTGCCACTACAGATTGTTTCTTACTCATCCAACTGATGGCACCTCCAAATAGGTTAAACACATACCCACTTGTAGATCTTCTCTGATCCAGATCTCCAGCCCAGTCTGCATCAACAAAACCACG
>APFE030598470.1:0-25068 GCA_000404065.3 Pinus taeda
TATGGCTGGGTTAAGTCTCCCAGATTTTATCTAGTTGATAACTGACCCAATACACCATGATGATGGTTGGCCTGCTATGTCGACTAAGCTTCCCTTAGACATCCCAAAGTTTCAGGGTAATTCTAGAGAGGATCCTACCAACCATGTCTGCTCCTTCCTCATGTGGTGTTCGTCCAACTCCATTACCAATGACTCCATTCATCTTCGGCTGTTCCAATGTATGCTGACTAGACATGCCAAAAAATAGTAAGTAGACCAATCTAACGCATCTCATTCCATTTTTGTGATGCTTGCTAAAGAATTCCTCTCATATTTCCAGTTATCTGTTTGGTACAACACTAGTACGAAGCTATTGACCACATTTTGCCAGTCCTCTGCCACTTGCCTTTCCGACCATGTTCAAGAGTGGTGTCAAAGGAGGAGCACATGTCATGCCCCACCCTTTGAAGACCATGTCTATCTAGATTGGTTTCTTAGGAGCCTTTTAGAACCCATTGGAAAAGATGTCACGTCCCATTTTCCTTAGACCGAGGAAGAAGCTCTCCAAACCGCTCTAAGATATGACCTGATTTATGCACAATCCAGTTATGTCTATACCGTCATTTTAGACCTTCCTCATCCTGGAAGTGCCAATACACCGGGGGCATCTCACACCACCAGTAGTATCATTGGAACCCTTTCACACCCTCGCCATATACTCAACAAAGTTATGGCTATCCGCAAGGGGCACTAGTTCCTCTAACACTCGTGCCCCTCTTTCTAGCAACATGTTTTCAGGGTCCCAACCTGTCTACCAAAATGTTTCTCCTCCTTACGCAAAACCGAGTGCTCCATCCCCTCAAGCATTAGTGTCGCAGCCTCCCATGCATCCTCAGCCCCAACAACCACTTCCCCCTTAGGATCAAATGTTTACACAGTACAGTGTGACCAATCCCCAAAATTCAAAGAAAAAGAATAAGGGGAAAGGTAACAAGGGTAATGAGGGTAGCAAGGTAATATACATAGTGAACCCTAGGGGAACTAGCCTAACACTAGCAACCAGAAATAGGAAATTCAGCCCAAGCAGAACAAGCCTATTTGTACGAACAAGCCTTGTGCATGTTGTGGTGTACATGGCCATTATACACATGAGTGTCCTCTCTTACCCCAGATGCACCAAATGTGGGAAGCTCAACCAACTTTTAGAGGTCAACAATCACCTCAGAATCCTATGCCATCTCAACCAACAATGCTTAAAGATCCTTTAAATTAGCAAGGATTTATTGCTGCTCAACCTCAACCAAGTCAAGTAGCCCATCCCCCGCCAACCTTTTGGTCTTAGTGACTACCAGATCCTTATGATGAATTTTGATGAGGTTAACCCCCCCCCCAAACCTGCAAACTCAGTCGTGTCAATATGACAAGCCATCGACTTTGTCCACCACTAAGTCTAAAACCAAAGCATCTACTGAGCCTCTTACGACACCAAATGGTCTACTACAGATCCCTCAACCTAAAGTTGAGGCCATTCCAAAGATCCCAAAGGGACCATTACGCCGCAATGCGACTTCTAAATGAGCTACCCATACATACAGTATAGTAGATGACTTGGTGCAATCACCTGCTTCCATGTCGACACTGCAAGTACTCCATTTTTTCCCATCTCAAAAGAAAGGTATACTAATTGCTTTGGGCATAGTAGATCCTTCTAATGGTTGTCTGATTGTCTTCCCAGTTGATACATCAAAACATCCCCCATTGCCTTCATATGTCGCTTTCCAGATACCAGTCTGAGTCCATAATGCTATCATCTCCCAATGCATTATTGATGAAGGTGCATCCACTTGTGTGATGTCCATTTCCATTTGGAAACAACTTAAGTCACCTAAGTTTTCCCCCTCCACCATCACTTTGTGTGCTTGGGACGGAAACTCCTCCCAGCCCCTTGGCATGTACCGTAACTATCCAGTGACTCTTGCAGGCAAGACTGCCCACATAGACATTGAGTTTATTGATGCCCCTTTAGATACAACATTCTCTTGGATCATAGTTACACATATGCCAAGTCAGTTAACACATCTGTGTTTTGTCGCAATATGTGCTTCCCTTATGATAGGAATATCATTACCATCGATCAATTGACTTACTACGAGCCAACATCCATGACCTCCCCTAAGTCCATGATGTCATCAATATTAGATAAGCAGTCTTCAACTCCCCTTACCAGTGTTTCATTCAGAGCCTATAAATATTCCTCATTGTTGGGTTCTTTCCTTGGTCCTCCCCCTCTCATCTCAAAGCCTAACTCTATGAGTGTTTGCATGTTACAAGCGTCACGGGCTACTCTCAAGCAGTTTGGTACATCCAATCAACAACCATCTCCTCAACACCCTATTGTTTCCATCCCAGCTGAGCCCGCTAGATCCACCCCCAAGACCTCCTCCATCTTTGGTTGCCTCTCTTATGTTTCCACCAAGAATTGTTCCTCCAGGTCTAAACCATCAAGGAGCTATTCCACTAGGACATTATGCTCCAAGCCAAATACTTTCCTTATTCCCCCCTCTGGGAGTATTTTTTGTCCCTGTCATGGCTTTGTTGGTCCTTACTAACATGAATTTGGGGATCCCATTATGGTACATCGATCCCCCTGCAAGCATTTTTCATGGTCAGTAAAGACCTTATCATGCTTTGACCCTAGTTCAACCGATCTCTACAGCCCTTATCGCTGCTTCAGTTACATCACAAGCTCAATAGGAACCCACTCATGTTGCAAAAGCATCCAAATAGGGGCACAAAGCTAAGAGGAAAGAACCTATGGACAAGGCTCCCCAAGCTTCTCCAACCCCAAGGCCCCAAATAAATCACCTACATGTGCTTTGTGTAAATTTGTTGGGCATGCCACCAATAATTGTCCCGAGCTTCCTCTTCTCAAACCTTTGGTTCATGAAACGTTCCCTGAGTCAAATACCCCTGAAGTCCATGTTAACTTACTGGGTCCAACCAAAAAACTCATAATGTTATATACAAATCACCCTTGTGCCTTGTGCGATCATCATGGTCATTATATCGATGAATTGTTCAATTGCCTTGAAGCGATTCATGAATACGAGGCCCCTCGTAGTGGATCATCTACTCCTTTTCCCGTGGATTCTGGTACCACTAGTAAACCAAAACAAGGGGAATTTGGTCCCACTATCGTGATCCCTCCCCTCGATGTCAAGATGATGGACACCATAGGCCATATCCTTTAACTGTCGTCATCCTTTAGTTCCTCGTAGGAAAACCTTTCTGAGGTTTCTGCGTGTGCTTCTATCAAACCTCTTTCGATAGAATCCCAAGTCTCAACACCCATAGATCCTCCATCTACCATCTTATTGTCTACCATTCCATATGATGCATATGTGAACCTTCTTTCTTAGGTTGATGCACCAGGTACTGCTGCCGCATCATGTAGTCAATCCTCCTCTCGTTTTCCTATCTTCCATTTTGATGAGGACATCATGGAAGTTATGTATACCCCTGATTACCCTTGCTCTTAGGCAAGGGGGAATATCTTTTGGAGGATTTTGAAGGCCATTTCCTTCCTAATTCTCCTAATGCATTCTACCTCAAGAAATTTTTCTCATAGCATATCCCTTTGATTCGTGTGTCTTTATGTTTTCCATGAAGATAGGTAGATTGCATCATCTCATCCATTGTATTTTGCACCTTTCATATGGATCCATCATCCACAACGTATGTCGATCATGTCGACGGTGCAAGTTGCTTCTCCAGGAATATAGCCTCGACAGCCTAGGCCATTTTCACCCCCTTGTATACGTTAGTCCTTTCAAATGGCGTGTGCATTGGATCTGCCACCAATAACTAGGCCGAATATGATGCAGTGATAGGTTTGTTAGTCTATGCCCTTGCTCATCGCATCCTTCATCTTCATGTTTGTTTAGATTCCTTACTACTTGTCATGTAAAATAATGGTGTGTATCATGTGCATAACCAAGTCCTATTTAGAAAATATATACGAGTTAAGTTGTTGGTATGTGAATTTGAAACCATTACATTCAGTCTTGTTCCTAGAGCTCAAAATAACTATGTATATACCATTGCAAGTAACATTCTAGATTGGCATTTATCACATCTATACCATAGAAGACAACCATAGACAATACACATTGCGAACCATCATTGTCATATAAAAATGCATAGTCATATTTTGCATCATATAAGTGTTTGGAGCCCATAGCTCTAAATACATCATACATGCCCATAGCATGTTACAAAAATCAAAACTAAAGGGACCCACATGTCCCTATATCTAGTCATTGTCCATTGGATCCCACGCGAAAGGCTCTGCTCCACCTGCACATAAATCATGTACTACTTGACCAGCCATCGCCATGCGCTCCATGATACCTCACCACTCTAAGGAAAGGCCAGTACACTCATCTATGTATCGATCATTTAACTCATGCAATTCGTGCTTTGAAATTCTGGTCAAGAGTACCTCACATCAGCGATGTGGATCAGTGAGTAGCACACTCTCCTCTAGACCCTGACATGATAACGATGTTCCCTGATTTGTAGCCCTAGGTGCTGTGGCTCGTCCTGCATATCTTGATGGTTTTACCAGTTCTATATCTGCATACAACATATTTTACACTCAGTACCATATACATGTGATAGAAATACGAAATGCACCATAAAAATAGCAACTTAACACTTATCGCCTAGTCCCCATGCTCGCCCTGGCAGAATTGGCAAGCTAGGATCTCCCCGATAGTTCATTTTCCCATAAGGGTAATCGTCAATGTAGAGTGGCATCTAATCCCAATGTGTGAAAAACTCTGGTCGGAACACCAATGTGACTCCCCCTCCTCCTCTCCATAGTAGCAGCCCCCAGTGGCGCATCCTCAACTCTTATGGGCCCCCATCTCGGATTTGTACATGAGGACAGATGGTGGGTATCTTCTCAAAGAAGAATGCACATAACAGTGTACCAAAAGTGTAGTCACAGTTCACCTATCTCCTACATAGTCTTAACTATAATTTCACTCACGACAGCATCATTTGGGCCCACACATAGTAGGTCTCGGCCAAAAGGCTCTCAACCAGCATCATCTGCCCACTAGTGATGTGGTGGAATGCCTGGCTGCCCAAGACCCGTAGCACAACTATGGAAATAGCCTGTTTCTTTAGCCAGTCTATATCACCAATTAGGATAGTCGTTCCCTTGAAACACACATTGTGTGGATAATGGCACTCCACAAACTCAGTAATGTTCCTCCCATAAGGAAACACTAGATGAATATCCCCCACCACTCCTAGGGGAGGAAGTCCGGTCAAGAAATAAATATCCTGTAATGTAAGCTCAATCTTGTGCCCCTGCACTATGAAGACCTCCTGTTCTGGATCCCAATAGCTCACAATTCTCGATAGCAAGGGCTCACCTGCCCTCGTTAATGGGTTCTCTACCAACTTGAGAACCCCATAATGAGGTAATGCCCCTCGAACCCCCTGATCCCTCTGAATCTAAAATCAAAGAGTATCCAAGTCTCACTCATGCTAGTTGATTTTCAACTTTTCCATGCCTGCAAATCATCACATGTCTTGTGAGTTCAAAGAAAAAAAAAACTAGTCTACACTAATCAACCTACAACCCCCGCCAGGGCAGTAGACCGCCCCTCCTTTCAGCCCCAAATTGCAGTTTTCTGGCTAGAAAGTGTGATCTCATAGGTTTTCACCTATTTCTTGTGATCTAGGTCACATTTCGAGGCCCAAAAAGTGTGATGCAGCTGTGAAGAGGAGCAAAGGTCTCCCAGGGAGCTGTCGAATGCCAAAAATCAGGAAATAAACCACTGAAATTGAAGAGATGAGTAAGGACACCTACCTGAAAGTCGCAAATCCTGATTATGATGGTCCGTTTTTCTGCTACACCCTCCACAAGATTTAGGGCCTTTTCCTCCTCTCCAAATACACCACAACTCACTTAGAAAATGAATTCAAATTGGAGGGAAAATATCCTTTCATAGAAAATTCCACAATTTTTCTATCGCCCATTGAAATCAAACCGTAGCTTATTTTGACGAACCATTAGCACCTTTGGAAAGCTCTCATCGAGTACTATAATGGGTCTTCCTCTATTTTTGATGATTTTACACTTCGCTAGGAAGCCATTTTTCCAAGGGTCACTTCGTCGCCTCTTAAAATCGAATTTCTTCATATGCGACACTTGTACCTTAGGAACCACCTTCCTTAATATGTGTCATATCACGTGTTGATTTTTGTCATGAGTAACCATCATTTATTCATGTTTTCATGGTCCCCATCAGGCCTATTCTGTGTGGCAGTGTCATGGAGTCACCCTTGTTCATAGCATCTGTGATGAGTCACCCTTGCATCTATGAAGTCTATTTCATGTCCCATTATATCACGTCATAGTATTCCATCCATATTTTCATACCGTTCATCTTGTGTTACCCATTTTGGTCTCCAGTCATATTGTTCCCCATCCCCTCCAAAGTTGAGTTAGTCACTGCTATATAAACCATGCACTTTATGCTTTGACAATGGAAGTTGTCTGTTTGTCCCTCAATACCACTTTTCCCATTATCCCTGGTGTCAGTGCATCAATCACATTACTATTTTCCCTCATGCCTTAGTTGAGGATCGTCATTGCCTCACCTATCACGGGCCCTATTATGTTGACATCAGCTCATTTATTCCAGAAGAATGACCTAGAGGGCGATGTATCTTGGTTCTAGCTTCCATTCTTGTTCGACACCTCAAATCGAGTAGAAGGACTCATTATTTCCCTTTGAATTGGTTGTTTCATGCTCGTGATTCATACACTTGATGGTCCAGTGATGCAGGAGATTGCAATAGTGATTTTAGGGTGTGTGTGAGATGTTTCAAACCTCATGAGGGGGTGGCCTTTGATGTAGCCCCGCACATCCTGAATGCATTCCTATTATGCTACATCCTCAGATGTAGTTCTATAGATTTGATGGGTTCAGTTCCTACCAATCGTAGTGTTCATAGTATGAACGTCTCGTTTAGATGATCCATTCAATTTTGTAGAGCCCTTCCCTGTTCAACAGGGATTCTCCAGTTGTTCTAACCTCCCTCCCATCCATTTTTTGAGGAAAGGGCCATTATATCTCATGCACTCATATATTATTGTACTAAGCCTTGGTTCATGGTTTTCCAAGTGCATTATGTATATGGGATATATTATATTATTTTCTAGCTTTGTTATGCCATCATGTCATGTACCATTCAACATGTACTTCATTGCTCAGTTTTTGTTTTTAGGCACACCATTATTTTCGTACTAAGTTATCTTGGCGGGTATGGGTATGCCTCCCCCACCCCATTGAGGTCCGGTACCACAACATAAAAGGGTACTTTCAATAGTCTCATCCCCTATGACCCTATCCTCTCTCACTTAAGCTTGATCTCTCTCTCTCTCTCTCTCTCTCTCTCTCTCTCTCTCTCTCTCTCTCTGACTCCACTATGTTGTCTAGTGATTGTGACTTTACAACATACTTCGGTCATACATTTTTCTCCTAAAACTCGTACATTGGGGGACAATCTATTACCAACAAAAAATTAATCATCTAGCCTAATTTACTAAATGGATCGAAGTACACCATATAAAGCCAATTTTACCGTAGTAAAATTGCTTTCGCTATGAGAAATTACTTAATAAACCACCTTTTTTAAGTAATCTATAATTAAACCCATGAATAATAATTAAATAAATCACTATTTATTTTATTTTATTCTAGGAATAATTAATTAAACCATTGTTCAATTATTATTCCTTGTCATATTTGACCCAATTATGAAAAATCAATAAGTAAATTATTAATTATCTTATTTTTCTCTAAGAATAATTAATTAATCACTAATTAATTATTATTCCTTGTGAAATTTGACTAAATCCCTTAGGAATAATTAAATAAATCATTATTTGTTTATTTTTCCTTAACCAATTCCTTGAGATGATAAATAAATCATTTATTTATTTATTATTTCTAAATAAAAGTTTAAATACTTTTTCCCTCCTAACCAAATATAATAAAATATTCCAAGTGGTTATTCCAAGAATAGTGTTAATAATATTTTATTATTTCTCATTATTCGAGGATAACTCAATATTTTGTTATAAATAGAAGGGATTTCCATTCATTATTCACTTTTGATTATTTTCATTGTTGCACTCACCGATGTAACTCTGATTATTTTCATTTTCGCACACCATTTTTCTTCCATTTGAATTCCTTTTGAACTCAAATATTTTTCTCGCTAGGTTTTCACATTATAGAGGAGAGAGACTCTACACAAGATGAAGATATTTGAGGATAGCCAAGAACCCATCCCATAGAGGGGGAATGACAACATTTATTTGTTCCCTTCACAAGTGTAAAAATAAAATCTATTCTTTGTATATCTGGTTTCCATTGGATGATTGGAGTTATTACTGTTTCGTTTTTGCTATTTAACTATGATTGTGGCATAGATCAGGACTTTGACAAGTTTTGTTTCTATTAGTTGCTACAGATTTACAATGTTTAGAAGCCATTTATATTGTTGAGATTGTTTGCCATCCACAACCTTAAGTGGGTTCTTTTCGTACATCATTGAGAAGAAACCACTAAAACATCAATGTTATGTGGGCATAGTAACCCCCAATGACTTATGTAAGTATTCAAAAAAATGGTTTTGTATTGACCTCCTCGTTCCTAGCACAATGGTTGAAGTATTGATAGTTGTGATTCAATATGAAGATGAAACTTGCATATTCCTTTGTACTTAGTGACAAAAATGACTTGTATTATTATGAGAATGACTTGATTAAGTTTTGATTGGTATTGCATGATAGATGATAAATTGTTGGCATAATAATAAATGGAGCCAAGACTTTATATGAGATCTTCCTGTCACCTGGTTGGAAGAATTGATAGTGTGATATTGACGACTTTGATAATATTTATGATCTGGCTTCTAAAATTTGATGAGCTAACTTTGTTGTTGTGATGGTACAATATTGAGTTATGTAAGGTTGATTATGTTGGCAGAGTAGGGCATTATTCTTGCAGAGAGCATTGCATGAAGCAAGCTCCCTGATACTGATATGTCCATATTTAACAGTTATCTCATGAAGTCAAGATGATGATTTCCAAGGTATGGCTTCGACTTTGATTATGGTTTTGATTTTACATACTAATGGTCTACTCTTTACAGGTGATGTGCCTCTGATGATCTAAGTAAGAGGGATATGGCTTCTAAAGCTCGAAATGATGTATCATGGCATGATTAATTGACTTCTAGAATTTGGGAAAGAAATTCTATATTGCAAAGCTATTGATTTTTTTTTTTTGAATAATAGAAATGAAAATCCTTGGATATTTCGATTGAATTACAAGATGTTGTGAAGAGATATTGTTAAACCTGACATGGCATCCGACAGTTGATTGAAGCATTGGTGTTCCACTTTTAACATCCATTTGTGTGTGTGTGTGTGTGTGTGTGTATACTTGATGTGCATAGAACCTAAATAAATTCATGATTGAGTTGCTTCATTCTCATAGAGTTGCCACCGAACATCCTTTGAAGTATTTGCATGAGATGTTCTATTTTTTAGGTTGAGATATTTTCTCCTATGATATGTAACTACATGGATGTATTGTCGATATTTGAGATTATTGTTGATGAGCACATTTTTATGCTACTTTAGTATGAGATCTGCCATGATATCTTAGATGAGAGGTCCATAACATGACCGAGGATGAGTATGATGTTGCTAGCATGGATAGTTGTGAGATAGGATGAAAAAGCTCCTTAGAGAGTTGTCTGAGCATGATATGGATATGACGTGGACACATTGCAATGAAAAAGAGTGGGATCCTAATGGAAAAGAATCCCATATACATATAGTTGAAATGCTTTCAGTGAACTAGTGCAGATATTTGAGATAGGCTTAGGCATGTGATTAGCACCTCCTTGACAGGGAGGATGATTATGGTTTCATTTTGTGATTTATATGAATATTTATGTTGTAACATGATATTTGATTTTATGTCCTGTATGAATAGGAAAAAACTTCTATTGAAAGAAGAAGATACCATATTTGGGTATCACGAGAGAAGAGCCAACTCTTCCTCCCTGCCTGAGCTCCCGAGGTGAGGAATTGAGATAGATGGCTCCTAGGGTTGAGGTAACTCTGGAAAATAGGGTATGAACCCTATCTGTTACCCATAGGATTGGATATTATTCGCCCCTACCTTCACAAGTAAGAGAATGTTTCTCTCCTATCTTGTCTTTGCAGAGTATACCCCAGTTGGCATCATACCCACAAGCAGGGCTTGTTAGGAATATCGCTCCTCATTTGGCCAATGGGTTGAGAGTGTACTTGGGGTGTACAACTCAAGTTGATTATGATTCAGGTGTTCTACCACATGACTATTCAAGGTCATCAATAGGAAGATCATTAGGAATAGGATGGGTTGAGATAACCCTATGCGATTATGGGTTGAGATTGAGCTCCCTGATGTGATCCCAGGGTCGAGATGTGCTCCCCTGTGTGTTTGGATATACTATTTCTCAATATGGGGTTGTATATGTATAGCTCCCACATGAGATTCTGGATTGAGATGTTCTCCATAATGTGGTTCTAGGTTGAGATGTGCTCCTTGAAGATGATATTCTAGGTAGTTTCCCATTGACAGAGATTCCAGGCAGTAGCTTGATGGATAGAGGGTGGTAGCTTAAGCTTCCCTCTGAAAAAAATTCTTCTTTTTTTATATTTGAGAATGTTCAACATATGAGAAGAAACATTCAAGAGATAAACATGAATAAGCAAGGGATAGATCGAGATGTACATTGATGATTTGGGCTGATGAGACACTTGAGATGGTCTAGCACGATGACTACATGACATAGATGATCAATGATGATATGTGATGACACTTGAAGATACCAGAATGGAAGATTGATTGATAGACAAATATTGGCAGGTGGAATTCTCCCTAGTTGAGAGGGAGTGTTAAAGTTATCCAACTCCGTTCAAATTCCACTTTGTAAAACTCATACAATGAAGATAATAATTCCGATAGATTCCTCCTTTGGAGAGGACCAAAATTGACCTAATTATCACATTATTTGGACAAGAAAAAGTTGGTTTTTGAATTATTTATTTACTCATGTATATTGGTTTAGGTCGGCCCTAAACACATGTACAATTGGATAGGTCAGCCTCAAAATTAATTGGACCCTCATGGAAGCCTATATATAGAAGTGAACTCAAGCTCATTTGGACATAATAATCAAGCCCTCTCTTCTCTCTTCTATTGTTTGGTTCGCACAGGTCTGATGGAGGAAACCTTGTGCAAAGGGTCTGAAACTATAGGGTCAAAGCTCACACATGTCTAGGTTTTCTGAGTCTTGGATGCACAATCGTAACTAAGGATTTTCGTCCCTGGACATTGTCACAGTATGGTCCTGAGAGCATCTGGGAAGTCTCAGACGCTCGCACACAGTGTCTGAGGGAGTGTTTGAGAGGCTAAGGTTTACGCAATTTATTTTGGTCCCCAGATGCTCACATCCAGTTATCCAGAGAGCGTCTAGATCAATCTCAAATGCTCACACACATTGTATAAGGAAGCATCCGGAAGGCTAGGGTTTACCTAATTCAATTTGGTCTCCATATGCTCTCATCTAGTTCTCCAGAAAGCATCCGGGTCAGTCTCAAATGCTCGTGCACAGTGTCTCAGCATGCATCTCGCACCAAAAGATGAAGTATCAATATTCTAAACATTCTACTCAGTAACAACCATATTCAATAGTTGATTACAACCAGTGATAATTCATTTCAGTCCTCAGAATCAAGGTTTTAAGTACAAGTGTTAGCACCTAAATCTGCCTTAGGATGTAGGAAGGCAAAATTCAGGGTAACCACAAACCACGCTCAGTCTGGTAGCTAGCCCTACCAGAACAGGAAAGGGCTCTCTCCGAGCACGCTCAGCGAATAAGTAAACGGAATGGTCTGAGATGACTCACAGTGAAATATTGATCTTAGGCTAGTAAGTAAATATGGATACAAGAAGCAATTTTTTATGAATGACTGAGTTTCTGGGATGGTATGGGACCAACGGACAACAATGAGCAGATAATTTAATACAAAGGCACAGATTACTTCGTCAGGCAAGACAGGCAAAAAGTCTAGAAATTTAGTTTGAAATAATGTGGAATGGAGAGATTGCTTAGGAGGATGAAAATGGCATAAGTAAATGAACCCTTTTCAACAGAAGACGAACACATACGTGAAACTTTCCCATAGGCAGAGCAATAAATATGAATTATACCTTATCTTACTCAGAAAATTTCACTAAAAATGAATATGAATGAACTATGAAACATAACGAAATACATATGAAACATAAGGAAACACACATTTTATACTCTCACAACCACATGAATCTCATGAAACAGAGCCGCTGCCTTTCATTTATCCTCTGTCAAAATATACAATGAAGAAACAAAGTTTCTTTCCCACAGTCTCCCAGAAATTACAAGCCAACCAACCCTTTGCAAATAGTTTGCATACAATAAATAGAACATTCCATGAGGAGATAGAATGAACAAGAGTTGGGGAGTTTATCAAATCATTACGAAATGGAGATGGAAAGCCAACCATTAGCTACAGGTGCAGCGTTACAAAAATGACAAATGGCTTGGGTGACCGTTTGAATTCCTTCGCCACCTGGATAGAAGCTGAACTCTTTAAAATTTTCCTTAGTTTCTAAAAAAAGTGAAGTGTAGATGAGTGGGCCCACTTGGAGAAAGTCACGAATCGAAATTTCGCGAAACGGAGGTGAATTGACCCTTTTTCTTTATATGCACTACGACCAATTCTATATGTGTCGTGCCACTTTGGAGGTTGTTCTGAGGTACCTGAAGGAGTCCAAAATGTGCCCAAGTGTGCTTGTTGGAAAGCTTGGCAAGTCTAATTTCCAACCCAAGTGGAATTTTTGAATTTGGTGCTAATTTGTCCCTCCAAATCTTCATTCTCCCAAGACTACTTCCTGTGTGTCAAAATAGGGGCAGAGAGGTCATTGTTTGGGTGTTTTTGGCCTCCTGGAGACTCAAATCATGCCCAAATTTCTTGTCCAAGCACCATTATTCATGATTTTGCATGCCGAATCCAAAAATACAAGCCATTTCCAATTTTGAGCTCCCAATCCTAATCGCGGAGAAAAAACCTGTGTTGTGACCAAAATTTTGCCATGTGACCAAAATTGCCCCAAATTTCTTGAAATTTGGGCTGGAGGTTCTCTATGAGGTACTATGCTGGGCCATAGAGGCTTCAGTGAAGATTCAAATTTGATCTTGCTTTTTTTCCTCTTTTGTTTCTTTGTTGGTCTGCTCAATTTTTCCTTCAAGCTCCTTATCCGAGCCTTCGAACTCATGTTCCGTGCCCTGTAATGATAAACCATCTATCTCAGTATGGTTTTGTCTCTGTCAGCCTTCTCCAGCAGTCTCTCAAGGTGGATGTTGATGCGCTCGAGCCAAGACTCATGGTCATTGTTAATCTCTTGCTCCAAGGTAGTGAGCTCGATCCTCCTATGCTGGGCAGCTTGGTGATTCTCACGGATGCTTTGATCTCATGCTGGTCCTCAAGTTGTTTGTTCCTCTACTCCAAATACCTGATGATCCATTTGGCCCTCTCCAAATTGAGTGACAAATCTTGGATCTTCATGTTTTGCTCTTCAATGGTCATCCTAAGTTTGTCACTCTACACATCTGCATCATCATCCTGAATGAGGATGAAGTCGGCCTCTTGTTCACCTGATGGCCCCTCGTCATGTATGGGCCTCTTGCCCTTGTCCTATACCTGTGTATTCGATGCCGGAAGCGAGGCCCCTTCCACCCCGAGTGGAGATAACACTCCCTTTATTGCTGCAAACAAGTGCCTACTACCTCTCTGATATGTAACAAATACTGGCATAGTAGTGGTCTCATGGCGCTCCTACTGATGAGAAGGACCACCTATCTCATGCTCTGCCTTTGATAATACCTGTGAAGCATTGAAGAGGTCGCGAGAGATGAAGTCCTCCCAAGCAATGCCCTGCAATCCTAACTGATGATCCACCAAAATCCAGATAAGAGCAAAGTGATAAACACTGTTAAGTTGCTGCTGAGGGGTCTTATGCTGCATGAAGGTGTTGATCCTCTCTATGTTCCTGCAAATGAAAAATGGGAGGTTCATCATCTGCACCCTGGTAAAGTGCATGAGCAACCTGATGTGATAGGCATATAGACGAGAGAACTCCCCTCACAGCTAAAGTACTTCATGATCAATTTCATGAGTGGATCATACTCATCGTTTCAAATATCTGAATGGAAAGACTCTTGTGAGCTGCCTCAAGAATCTGGCCTTAATGTAAGGCTCATAGTGTTGCCTATCCACCTTCTTTTTCTTGTGCCACTATTCTCCAACATTTGGTATGCCGGTTGCCAATGAGATAGTTTCAGGTGTCAATGTGAAGGTGACCCCGGCCAATATAGACTGACCTCCATGTAGGTGAAGCACAAAAAGATGGGCCAACTCATGATGAACTCTAAAATTAGCCACCCTTTGAAAAAATTCAAAACATGATAGATGCTGGAAGCATGACATGGCAAGAGGGCAGGCCTACAATTTAGTGAGGTTAGTTGGCTCATCCCTAACATGTTTGCCACTCTTGTGATGTCTCTTGGGAGCCTATTCTTCCGAGGATGAATTACTTTGTGTCTCCACCTCATACTTTGATGAATGCTCAGATGCCATGACTGTTGTGTGTGTACTATACTTGGGTTGCCCTTTGATGCTGGTATGAAACTAGGTGTTGTTGTGATATCTGCCACTAAGGGGAACAATGAAAAAAAAGGGAGTATTAGGAGGGGAGTAATATGAAGGGAATAGGGGTTATGGGGGGAAGTTTTGTTTAGGAATATGTAGGGGGGTAGGGGATTTGATAAGCTAGGGTTTTGGGGTCTTTATAAGGTAGGGTTTTGGGGTGTTATGATTGACCAAAGAGTGGAGGTAGAGGGGATATGGTTTGGTAGTGTTTTAGGGTAGGGATAATAGGAAAAATGAGAAAAGGGGGATAGGGAAAAATGGTAGGAAAGGGAGAAATGAGGAGTGAAAATGGAGCCTTGGCACTAACAACACAATTTTGCAACCCTAGCAACCATGGCTTTGATATTTTTTTAGTGGTTGGTTTTATGAGTTTTGTTGCAATTAAACATAGCCATGAACCACCATAACATTCACAAAAGTTTATGAGAAAGCCATGAAATAGACCCTACCTGTCAATTTGAGGGATTTCACAAGAAACTTGAGGCAATTTCGCACGATTTCGGGCCTTTGTGGGTGTGTGCCGCGCGCCAATCCCAGTGCGTCGTGCCCGGTGTGTGTGTCGCGCCCGTAGAAATTTTGCACTATGGAGTGGCTCTGTGTGCGCCGCGCTCTATGTGTGCGTCGCGCCCCTCTGTGTGTGCACTGCGCTCTGGAAAATGCCTCCAACTTCACTCTGAACACGCACTATGCACTCTCAAACACTTTGCTATGTTTCTCAATAACCTTGATTAGCACAATAACTTTGTTTGCTTGTGGGAATTATTATATAAAGACTTTGAAGTCATGGGTTAAATTTTTGCTTCTCCGAAAACCCACTTTGCTAATGTTTCATTTTTTCACTAACTTAAAGCAACATTGAATTTCACTTTTCCCTTTGAAATTTTAGCTCAAATGATGAAATTTTCGGCACTCTTTGCAGGGATTGCATGACAGGGCATTTGGCCACAGAAACCATGATTGCACTTGAAGAAATCAACTGACGAATTTTTTTTTTGAAAATTTTGTCGCAAATGACACTATTTGACTTTTCTTCAAAACAGAGTTTTGAAGAACAGTCAAAGTCTATCAACATGACGATGAAACTCTCTGAATCATAACTTTGTAAGGGCCTCACTCTGGCATGCATGGATTTATTGGACATGGTTGAAGACCAAATTGATTAATCCCTAGACCTAATTATCGAAAATGACTTTTATCCATTAAAGGACCAGACCTTGGCTTTCATGGACTTTAGTGATCATTGACAAAAGACCTAAGCCAACAAGAACCAGACATGAGGGGAGATGACTAGCATGACCTTTTCCATCAAATTATGGCATGCCCCTAGCAGAATGCAGCTGAGTGAATGGAGCGGGACTCCTAAAAATGAAATGCATAAAGAGTTTTGATCTCTGACGGACGACTGACAAGACCGACTCTAACATTGGCTCCAATGGTGGATGGTAGCTCCTTGGAGGTTCCAAGAACAACAGATCTCTGGGAAGAGCTATACAGTGCCTTCAAACAACACAGGACTCTGACTCATTTATGAAACTGAAATGACCAAAAAACTGACTTAAATTTGACATTGAAATGACTTGAAGACTAACTTGACAAACTCTAACCAAACTGAAATAAAAATGGTATTTACAATGATAGTGGAAGCAGCGTTAATAACTCAGAAATGGTACCTCTTGAGCAGCCGACCATTGATCAACCCTCTTGGACAATCTTCCCCATTAATTCCTTCAGAAGAAAAGCATTCTAACCCTGATATGCTGCAATTTTAAAGGAACCTTTCCAAAGGTTCTCGAACTTACCATGCTTACCTTTTTCCTCATTCCTTGCATCCCACTTTAGCACCACATCATCCAACTGAAATTTTTCCACCTTTGCCTTTCTGTCATAAATTTTCTTGATCTTCTCCTGCAATTTGGATGTGTTCTTGAAAACTTCTTCTCTGGTCTACTGCAAGTGGACCATTTGATTCAACCTTCTCTGCATGGGATCTTCTTCACTGCTGGCCTCCTGAAGAAGTTTGACTACCAGGGCAGCGAAAGAGGTAGGAAATATTGTATCGACTTCATAAACAATCTCAAATGGTGATGTACCAATGGATTTCTTCTGACTGACCTAATCTGCCCACAGTGCATTGACCAACCTCTTATGCCAGCTCTTCTTATTTTTTTCCAACAGCTTCTTGATGATGTTGACCAATGATTTGTTCGAAGACTCCGCCAATCCATTGCCTTGCAGATGATAGGTAGTTGAGTGACCCAAAATGATGTGATATTTATGACAAAACTCTACCATCCTTTTTTATTTGAAAGTTGCTGCGTTGTCAGTGATTAGCTTATTCGGGCAACCAATGTGAGACAAGATGTTATTTTTAAGGAATGAAATGATTACTGCATCAGTAGCTTGTCTGGTGGGAATTGCCTCGATCCATTTTGTGAAATAATCTGTCGCTGTGAGGATCCATCTATGCTGACCGGAAGAGGTGGGATGAATTTCACCAATGAAATCCAATCCCCATTGTTGGAAAGGAGCACTCACCTCTATAAGCTTAAGTGGTAAAGGTTGTAACTTCTGCTTTCCTTCAAAAATATGACACTTATGACATCGCTTGACCATCTTATATACATCAGCGAACAATGTCAGCCAATAGTATCCCGCTCTCAAAATTTTATTTGCTGTTGATTTCCAAAAAGGGTGACCACCACAGTCTCCTTGGTGGCAGTCCTCCATGACCTTATTTGCTTCCTTTTCCACCAAACAATTTAACAGAATGCCACTGGGATCTTTCCAATATAGTGCAGAATTTAGAATACAAAACTTAGCAGCTTTCAACTTGAGTGTTCTCGCTTTGTTTCTAGTCATGCTGGGTGGTGGTGACAAATTTTTAAGCACATATATGATATCTGAATACCACGGAGAAAGAGCAAACATTTCAGATACCTGAATTGATGATCCTTCCTCATTGTCATCGTACATAGCAACGATTAGATTTATGTCCAAGGCGTGCAAATTTGATTCGGCCATTAACTTTGCCAATCCCTATCCTTTAACCAACTTTGTGGGCTTTATTTCCACATCATATTCCAGCAAGGCTGCAATCCACTTGCCTCATCTTTCCTTCGGATCAGTCTGTACTAAAACATCTTTGACAGTAGCGTTAGGAACATAGGCCAAAATATGAGAATGTAGAATATATACCTGGAAATCTTTCAATGCCTTCACAAGTGCAAGGGCTTGCTTCTCAATGATGTTGTATTTTAAGGTTGCATCTCTTATAGCTCTGATGAATAATGCAATGGGTCTTTCATGATCATCTCTTTTCTGCAATAACACCACTGCCATAGTGTGCTCTAAACCAAATGAAAACAATATGAAATCCTGAGTGTAGTCCGGGCTGACTAGAACTGGAGCTGAAGAAAGAGCCAATTTGACCAAATTGAAAGATTTTACAGCCTCCTCCATCCATTTCACTTGGCTGTCCTTCTTAAGCATGTTTGTCATCTCTCTTAGGTGTTCAGCAAGATTAGGCACAAAGCAGCGTAGAAAATTCATTTTACCTTTGAAAGATTGTATCTCTTTCTTATTTCGGGGCAGATCAATTTGCTGAAATGCTTGCACATGTGCTGGGTCAATATGAATGCCATCTTTTGAGATAATGTGACCGAGTAGTTTGCCTTCCTCCATGGTGAACAAGCTCTTCTTCGAATTCAGCGACAAGCCATATTTTCTACACTTTTGGAAGACAGTTTTTAGATGGTACATGTGCTCTTCATCATATTTGGAAAACACCGTCAAATCATCCAGGTACACAACCAAAAATACATCCTTCTCATTTGCAAAAGCCAAGTCCATTGCACACTGAAATGTGGCACTTGCGTTCTTCAAACCAAAAGGAATTTTAGCGTAATGAAAGGTTCCCCATGGAGTGGTGAACGTTGTCTTGTCTCGGTCATCTTCATGGACAGAAACTTGGTTATATCCAGAATAACCATCAAGTAGTGACATACGAGATGATCCCACTACTCGCTGAAGTATATGGTCCATTTTGGGTAGTGGATAGTTGTCTTTCAACGAAACTTTATTGAGATTTCTAAAATCAATGCATAAGCGAATCTCACCTGTCTTCTTTTGTACGGGCACCAAGTTAGAGATCCAATCCGAAAATCTGATGGGAACAATGATCCCTGATTTATACAACCTGTTGATCTCCTTTTCAATAGATGGCAGCAACTTTGGATTTAGCCTTCTCAACTTCTGTCTAAATGGTTTCTGATTGGGCTTGATGGGTATAGTGTGCTGAATTATGTTGGTATCATATGTCTTTAAGTCAGAATAGTCCCAAGCAAACACATCTGCAAATGAAGACAGCAAACTGATATATTTTTCCTTGATATTTGGTGGTAATGCTTTGGAAAATTTTACCAATTTAGGATTAGCAGCTGTTCCTATATTGACCTCTTCCACACCCTTCTCTGTTGGCTGCAATGTTGGCTTGCGGGCTAAATCATCTTGATCATATTGACCTCTTCCACACCCTTCTAAAGGTATCAAGCCTTTAGGAATAACGTTATTCTTCAGCTGCAACATGTCCATTTCATTGATCTGCACCTCATCTGTACCATTACTTTTACCATCATCATTTTCTACATCAATTGAGGTCTCTTTGAACTTGCCTTTGTTCTACAGAAAATCATCAATCTCCTCATCATCTTGGAAAACTTGCCAATATCTCTGATTGTCCGGGATAGTCGGACGATGCTTGACATGGATTTCGAATTTATTACTAGAGTTCATTGGGATCTTCAAAGTACTTGTTGCCTTAGCAAGAGCATCAGCAATACTATTTTGTATACGAGGCACACATGTCAAGGTGTATTCTGAAAATAATTTTAGGATGTCTAAAACTGCATTATGGTAAGCCCGCATCCGAGGATGCTTTGCTTGATATTCACCTCTAACCTGCTTAATCACCAATTCAAAGTCGCCACTGAAATCCTCTTAGCATTTAGATTTCTTAGAATCTTTATGCCAGCAATTAGAGCTTCACACTCAGCTTCTTTGTTTGAACAATCAAAAGCCAACTTGTAAGAGCATACCTGCACGTTACTAGGGACTTTGTTCGGGGTGGAGAAAGGACTGCATACCCAAATTCCAATTCCAGCGCCATCATTTCCCAATTCTCCATCGAAATCCATGGTCCACAAACCTTCTTCATCCTCTTGCAAGTGTTGAAAATCTGTCTATTGTGCTTGGTCTGCTTGTTGTCCATTACTTTCAGCTGATCGCTCAACGATGTTTTGCTGTTCTTGTTCTTCTTTCTTTAAAACTCCTCTAAATTTTTCTATTATTTCCGGAATATCATCTGCTTCTACTAACTGACTATCGATATCATTAAAAGTTATCAGAATACAAAACAAAAGACTCTAAATCTGTATGTACATAATTAATCGAATGATTTATTGGTTTCTCCTTGCTTGTGATCATGTATTTCATTTTTTGTTCCCGATACAATTTCCTCATTTGGCCAAACACCAGAATCGTTGCATAGGAGAAATCTAGCTATAGTGTCTCTTTCAATTTCACTACCCAAGACCTGGAAAGAAGAATGCCAAACCTGGGAGGAATATCTGCTACAACAACATCCATCAAAACATTCTTCATTGGGAGCTGATCCAGACTCACAACCAAGTCTTTGATGAGTCCTATACATCTTACTCTGCTGGAATCAAATGAATAGAGATCATGGTATTGCCAGGTGATGTCCAGACCAAGCTTATTCATGATAGCCTTGGGCATGAGATTGTGAGAAGCTCCTGAATCGAACATGGCATTATGTAACACAAAATCATGCAATCTTAAACTGATATAAAAAGGTGGCACATCACTATCAGGAGACTCACCATTCGATGGTAGCCCAAAAATCATTTCAGGTTGATCATCTTTGACATTCACCATGTCGGACATTGGGTCCAAATTCAACATTTTAGATACCTGCCCTCTATAACTGTTGTTCCTCATTATTTCAGTCAAGGGGATGGATACCTTTAATTTAGAAATCTCATTCTCCAAATTAAAAGCGGGAATCTTTTCTACCTCTTTGACTGAGATTTATTTCCTTTCCTTTTCTTTCGATGCAACTTGCTGATGTGATTGTTCTGTTGATGGTGATTTGCTGCTCTGCAGATCAACCGCCTCCTTTCCTTTCCTTTGTGCAACTGATGAATCATTCTTTGATGCTTCAACATCCTTCCTTTTATGAATTGGTTTGATTGGCACATCTTTGTTTCTAAGTGAATATCACTGCTGTTGGGTGGATAGAGCATTCATATAGCCTCTTTGGTACTCATCTGATTCTTCCTCCAAGACGGTGTCGTTTGCTAGAACAAAATCTACATCTTTGTGTATAGCCAAACTCTCTACATACTCCTCATCCTCAGTGAGATAAATAGGCAAACCATCCAGAGTAAAGAGGTGATTTTCTTCACCTGTTATATTCCCGTCCTCATCTAATTCCGGTCCATGCACAAAATTTTGCTGCAAAGGTGTCTGAACTGGTTGTTGTGTAGTCTGCTCTTGGGCTCACTGATCTCTCTGTATTATTCTATATTGTGGTTGTTGCTGACCACGAAAGTTAGGATTTCTAACTTGTGGCTTTGGTTTGTCAATTTTCACCCTTTCAAGCATCTGCTCTACCTTACAGAGTAATTGATCTACCGAGGAAGAGTCTTCTTTTACAGTGACCTTCTTTTTTGCCTTTGCTCTAGCTCTCTTGGTCAGCAGATTGGCTTCAATGCTGATCGCTATCTTCTGCATGTCTTCCATTGTGGCCAGTTCTCTTTCTCTTAATTGATAAGCCATGTCAGCATCAAAACCATCCGGGAACTTCACCATGGCTAGTCCCACGGGTGGCCTTAGATGATCTGGAATTTCGTTATAAACTGAATTGAATCTAATGCAATAGTCTTGGATTGACTCACCAGCGTTTCTTTTGATTTGCTCATATTTAGCCAGAATTTGAAGAGGATTTTTTTCACTTCCCAGCGGTTTAAAAATTTTCTTTGTAGGTTAGCCAAGGTAGCGATGTGTGCAGCCGGAAAACCTCTGAACCATTTCCTCACTTCACCTGCAAATGTTTGTACAAAGAGTCGCATTGCCACATTCTCTTCTTCGATCTCTTGAAGTTCATAGAAATCTACCATTCTGTCCACATGTTGTTGAGCAGTAATGTTGTTAGGAGTGCCATCAAAAAACGGGATTTTAATTTGATAATCGGCGGGCATATCATCTAAAAATTGAGGCAAAACAAGAAGTGCAAAACGGGCAGCCATCACTCTCAGTGGATTTGGCCTTGGAGGTGTTGGAGGCGTGTGCACTGTTTGTAGGGGGCTAGAAATTGGAGTTTGAAGCTGAGCTATAATGTAATTATCAATTGACTGGTTAGCCCTTTCCGTCTCCAAGTCTACAAGAAATTGTGGATTCTGGACAATAGAGTCAGCCGCCCTTTTGGATTTGGTTTCAAACAACGACAGTTCAAACTACTCATCAAACTCTAGCTCTTCAAGATACTCAAAAATGTCTAGGCATGAATGGGATTTGAACACGAGAGATATAGACCTTTCTTGATGATGAATTCTTGAAATCAAATTGGGATTTTAGTATAGGTGCAAAGGATCTGGATCTGGATTAGCTCTGGTATATCTTCTAGAAGCCAACGTGCTTTTGAGAAAAATCAAAGGACACAACCAACTTACTCAGCCTATCCAATCCTAAACTTATCATCTGGAAGCTTAGAATTATCGAGAAGTAAGGGGATTGATTTCGGTCCCTAGTGGAGTCGCCGCTATGTTAGCACCTAAATCTACCTTAGGCTGAAGGAAGGAAAAGTTTACGGTAACCACAAATCACGCTCAGTCTGGTAGCTAGCCCTACCAGAACAGGAGAGGGCTCTCTCTGAGTCACGCTTAGCGAATAAGTAAACGGAATGGTCTGAGATGACTTACAGTGAAATATTGATCTTAGGCTAGTAAGTAAATATGGATACAAGAAGCAATTTTTTATGAATGACTAAGTTTCTGGGATGGTATGGGACCAACGGACAACAATGAGCAGAGAATTTAATACAAAGGCACAGATTACTTCATGAGGCAAGACAGGCAGAAAGTATAGCAATTTAGTTTGAAATAACGTGGAATGGAGAGATTGCTTAGGAGGGTGAAAATGGCATAAGTACATGAATCATTTTCAACGGAAGATGAACACATACGTGAAACGTTCCCACAAGCAGAGCAATAAATATGAATTCTACCTTATCTTACTCAGAAAATTTCACTGAAAATGAATATGAATGAACTATGAAACATAATGAAATACATATGAAACATAAGGAAAAACGCATTTGCTACACTCACAACCACATGAATCTCATGAAACAGAGCCGCTGCCTTTCATTAATCCTCTGTCAAAATATACAATGAAGAAACAGAGTTTCTTTCCCACAGTCTCCCAGAAATTACAAGCCAACCAACCCTTTGCAAATAGTTTGCATACAATAAATAGAACATGCCATGAGGAGATAGAATGACCAAGAGTTGGGGAGTTTCTCAAATCATTACAAAATGGAGATGGAAAGCGAACCATTAGCTACAGGTGCAGCGTTACAAAAATGACAAATGGCTTGGGTGACCGTTTGCCTTCCTTTGCCACTTGGATAGAAGCCAAACTCTTTAAAATTTGCCTTAGTTTCTGAAAAAAGTGAAGTGTAGATGAGCAGGCCCACTTGGAGAAAGTCGCGAATCGCAATTTCGCGAAATGGAGGTGAATTGGGCCTTTTTCTCTATATGCGCCATGCCTAATTCTATATGCGCTGCGCCACTTTGGAGGTTGTTTTGAGGTACCAACAGGAGTCCAAAATGTGCCTAAGTGTGCTTGTTGGAAATCTTGGCCAATCTACTTTCCAACCCAAGTGGAATTTCTAAATTTGGTGCTCATTTTCACCTCCAAATATTCATTCTCCCAAGACTGCTTCCTGTGTGTCAAGATAGGGGCAGAGAGGTCATGTTTTGGGTGTTTTTGGCCTCCTGGAGACTCAAATCATGCCCAAATTTCTTGTCCAAGCACCAGTAGTCATGATTTTGCATGCTGAATCCAAAAATGCAAGCCATTTCCAATTTGGAGCTCCCAATCCTAAGCGTTGCGCCAGTGGCACGACGCACTGGGAGAAAAAACCTATGTTGTGACCAAAATTTTGCCATGTGACCAAAATTGCCCCAAATTTCTTGAAATTTGGGCTAGAGGTTCTCTAGGAGGTACTATGCTGGGAGACAGAGGCTTCAGCCAATATTCGAAGCTGATCTTTCTCTTTTTTCCGCTTTTGTCTCTTTGTCCCTCTGCTCAATTTTGCCTTCAAGCTCCTTATCCGAGCCTTCGAACTCATGTTCCGTGCCTTGTAATGATAAACCATCCACCTTAGTATGGTTTTTTCTCTATCGGCATTCTCCAATAGTCTCTTAAGGTGGATGTTGATGCACTCGAGCCAAGACTCATAGTCATTGTTAATCTCTTGCTCCAAGGTAGTGAGCTCGATCCTCCTATGTTAGGTAGCTCGACAATTCTCACGGATGCTTTGATCTCATGCTGGTCCTCAAGTTGTTTATTCCTCTGCTCCAAATACCTAATGATCCATTTGGCCCTCTCCAAATTGAGTGACAAGTCTTGGATCTTCGTGTTCTGCTCCTGGATGGTCATCCTAAGTTTGGCACTCTCCACATCTACATCATCATCCTGAATGAGGATGAAGTCAGCCTCCTATTCACCTGATGTCCCCTCGTCATGCATGGGCCTCTTGCCCTTGTCTTGTACCTGTGTAGTCGATGTTGGAAGCGAGGCCCCTTCCACCCCTGGTGGAGATAACACTCGCTTTGCTGCTGCAAACAAGTGCCTACTGCCTCTCTGATATGTAACAAATACTGGCATAGTAGTGGTCTCATGGTGCTCATACTGATGAGAAGGACCACCTATCTCATGCTCTACCTCTGATAATACCTGTGAAGCGCTGAAGAGGTCACGGGAGATGAAGTCCTCCCAAGCAATGCCCTGCAATCCCAACTGATTATCCACCAAAATCCGGATAAGAGCAAAGTGATAAACACTGTTAAGTTGCTGCTGAGGGGTCTTATGTTGCATGAAGGTGTTCA
>APFE030598470.1:25088-38581 GCA_000404065.3 Pinus taeda
TGAAGTACTTCATGATCAATTTCATGAGTGGAGCATACTCATCTTTCAAATATCTGAATGGAAAGACTCTTGTGAGTTGCCTCAAGAATCTGGCCTTAATGTAAAGCTCATAGTGTTTCCTATCCACCTTCTTTTTCTTGTTCCATTGTTCTCCAACATTTGGTATGCCGGTTTCCAATGAGATAGTTTCGGGTGTCAATGTGAAGGTGACCCCGGCCAAGATAGACTGACCTCCATGTAGGTGAAGCACAAAAAGACAGGCCAACTCATGATGAAATCTAACATTATCCACCCTTTGACAAAATTCAAAACATCATAGATGCTGGAAGCATGACATGGCAATAGGGCAGGCCTACAATTCAGTGAGGGTGGTTGGCTCATCCCTAACATGTTTTCCACTCTTGTGATGTCTCCTAGGAGCATGTTCTTCCGAGGATGAATCACTTTGTGTCTCCATCTCATACTCTGATGAATGCTTAGATTCCATGACTGTTGTGTGTGTACTGTACTTGAGCTGCCCTTTGATGCTAGTATGAAACTAGGTGTTGTTGTGATATCTGCCACCAAGGGGAACAATGAAAAAAAAGGGAGTATTAGGAGGGGAGTAATATGAAGGGAATAGGGGTTATGGGGGGAAGTTTTGTTTAGGGATATGTAGGGGGTTAGGGGATTTGATAATGTAGGGTTTTGGGGTCTTGATAAGGTAGGGTTTTGGGGTGTTATGATTGACCAAAGAGTGGAGGTAGAGGGGATAGGGTTTGGTAGTGTTTTAGGGTAGGGATAATAGGAAAAATGAGAAAGGGGGGATAGGGAAAAATGGTAGGAAAGGGAAAAATGAGGAGTGAAAATGGAGCCTTGGCACTAACACCACAATTTTGCAACCCTAGCAACCATGGCTTTGATGTTTTTTTAGTGGCTGGTTTTATGAGTTTTGTTGCAATTAAACATAGCCACAAACCACCATAACATTCACAAAATTTTATGAGCAAGCCATGATATAGAGCCTACCTGTCAATTTGAGGGGTTTCACAAGAAACTTGAGGCAATTTGGCATGATTTTGGGCCTTTGTGGGTGTGCGTTGCGCGCCAAACCCAGTGCACCGTGCCTAGTGTGTGCGCCACGCCCGTAAAAGTTTTGCACTGTGGGGTGGCTCTATGTGCGCCACGCTCTGTGTGTGCATTGTGCCCCTCTGAATGTGCACTGCGCTCTGGAAAATGCCTCCAACTTCACTTCAAACATGCACTATGCACTCTCAATCACTTTGCTATGTTTCTCAATAACCTTGATTAGCACAATAACTTTGTTTGCTTGTGGGAATTCTTATATAAAGACTTTGAAGTCATAGGTTAAATTTTTTCTTCTCCAAAAACCCACTTTTCTAATGTTTCATTTTGGCTTTTTTCACTGACTTAAAGCAACACTGAATTTCACTTTTCCCTTTGAAATTTTATCTCAAATGATGAAATTTTTGGCACTATTTGCAGGAATTGCATGAAAGGGAAATTGCCCATGGAAACCATGACTGCACCTGAAGAAATCAACTGACGACTTTTTTTTTTGAAAATTTTGTCACAAATGACACTATTTGACTTTTCTTCAAAACAGAGTTTTGAAGAATAGTCGAAGTCTATCAACATGACGATGGAACTCTCTGAATCATAATTTTGTAAGGGCCTCACTCTGGCCTGCATGGCTTTATTGGACATGGTTGGAGACCAAATTGATTAATCCCTATACCTAATTATCGAAAATGACTTTTTTCCATTAAAGGACCAGACCTTGACTATCATGGACTTTAGTGATCATTGACAAAAGACCTAAGCCAACAGGAACTAGACATGAGGGGAAATGACTAGCATGACCTTTTCCGTTAGATTATGGCATGCCCCTAGCGGAATGCAGCTGAGTGAATGGAGCGAGACTCCTAAAAATGAAATGCATAAAGAGTTTTGATCTTTGACGGAGGACTGACAAGACCGACTCTAACAACAAGCATGTTTAGGGTCATGTCATGGATGTTGTAATTGTTTTGCTGCATTGATGAAGATATGGATTATTGTACTCCTTTTTTCTAAATCATTTGATGATGATATAAGAAGAAGAATAATTTGCAAGGGTTTTCCCCATAGTGGGATTTTCCCTAGTCTTTGACCAATCTTGTTGTCTCTATGTGTTCATGCTTTTCTTCTATTGTTCCTTTATGTTTCACTGCATTGATGATTTTGATATTGTTATTTCTATATAGTTGCATATGATGATGAATAATGATGTAAATATGAATAATGTTATAATGTTTTGGGGTAAGCTCACTAATGTGTTAATGAAGAAATGTAATTATCTAAGAAAATAACAATGTAGCCCTATGAAAAATTAACAATATCTTCTTCTCACCTTATTTTGGAATGTGATTCACATGGTTGGATTGCAACTCTATATTACAAGGAGTTGGCCATAAAATTAGTGGCCATCATCTTGGTCACATATTTTTTACAACTGGAAAAAAATCTATATTTGGACTTTTCAATACAAACCTTTATTCAAAAAAATATGGCTATCCCTGAATTTTTTTTTGGCTAGAAGGTCTAACTAGCATGAAATTAATGACATCTTTCATAATGAAAGGTGTCCCCTAAATTTGTTGTTAGTGATTCAATATCATTATTAATAGAACACCTTAACTCTAATCATCTTATCAATATTTATACACATTATTTCCTACTTAGGAATCTTAGTTTCTTTTGAACAATTTAAGCATTTGTTAATGGACACCTGACTCTTGATCAATGTGGAGAAATGGCTTATCTTCATGATGAACTTTGTTATGAACATATTTATTGGTGTACTTCACTATTATCCATCACCATCGTATGAGAACATTGTTGTTATTGTGGTTTCACAAACAATTTCTTCATTGACATATGTAAAGTCTTGTTTATCTATCCATTGACTTTTGATGAATTGTCACTGCTATATTATGGATTTTGTGGTATGGGATTGATTGCTACAAAAATGTACCCTACTTCTCTTGGTCATCATATTGTTGAGGATGTGATTGGATTGAAGTGATGTGATTTGTCTTACATGTAGAATGTTTTGGGCTATGTGATTCATCAAAGAGAATAAAATATTTAGATTGACTCTGGCTGGATCTGAGAGTGCCCTAGATAAAATTACATTTTTTTTTTAAATTCTCAAGCACACATCTTCTATTCATTGTTAAGTGGACACCGTCAAATATTTGACTCCAAGCCGAAGAAACAAGTCGTTGGATATCTAATGTTGTAGCAGTGGAACAATGTATCGATGCTATAACACTCCCATTGCACAAGCTTATTATAACATCAATTATCGACACTAAAATATCAAACATTCAACTCCATACTGACGGAACAAACTATCAAATACCATCAAACTAGGATAATACAGTGTTGGACATTTGACATCAGAGTGTCAGATGTTTTGGCATCTAGGGTGACAGATATCTGATTTTTAGCCCATCACATATCTGACACCTGTTGGCTTCGGAAATCCGACCACAAAGCATCTAATGATCACAAAATATTTTGTCCATCTTGGGTGTCAGATATTCGACATCATTCCCATCAAATATTCGATGCTTAATAAAAGTTCTACTATTTGACACAAACCCACCGACGAAATTATGACTCCAATGTGTCAAATAGTCGATTCTAAGGAGTCAAATAGCCGACAAATATATGTCATATTTTTCCCCATTTGTACTAGTGGATGAATCTTGGAGTGAGATAGAAGAGCCAACTTGTAGGAAGCCTAACTAATGTGTTGTATAATTTGATGGGGCCCATAAAACTCAATAAATGGCTTCTTGGGAACTTTATCTTTGATTTATGTCTATTTATAAGGCTACATGAGAAGAAACACTTGATCCCCTTAAAAAAAAACATTCAAATATACATTGATTAACTTGTTGTTTCACTTGATTTTTCACTAGAACCAAATTGACCTTAAGAATATAGGTAATGGCTTCTTTAGTGTGAAGCGCTCTATCTACCACATGAACCTTGAATCTTCCCAGTACATAGAATTCCATGGGTGAGGGTTTTTTCCCATCGGCCACTTCATATGGTGTCATTTTGATAGCTCCATGATAAGTGGTATTGTACCACCATTTTTGTGATCTAAATTTCTCAATCACAAGGATGTTTCACTCTGCAAGCCTTGCCTAGGACTCACCAGATGGATGTGTGAACAAGTGTGCAATTAAATTTTTCCCCAATCACATGCACACAATAATCAAACTTGCAAAGGAAGGATGATAGATCACACCTCCTAATCAAAGAAATAGATGGTTGGAGTAGCTAGCTTGAGGGAATACACTAGAACTTCTAGCTCCGAAATTCCAAGCCAAAGACATGCACACAATCAACCAACAAGACTACCAAAACACTTCTTGCAGGATCACGTCAACATAATAATAATCAATAACCAATGAAAAACATACAATAATAAAAGGAAACCAATATGAGAGAAGGGAATTGATTTTCAATATAATAGCAAAATGGTACAATAATACAATGATATACCATAATTTGAAATATCTCCTCTCCAAACTGCAATCCTAGTCTCCTCCTTTAGCAAGGACAGTCTCAAAAAAATAACAGAGCTCTCAACTATAATTGATTCTCTAGATCCCCTTTTCCCTTGACATGACTAGTTTATATAGGTCATTTTCCCTCTCTGGGTGAATATATCTAGACACTTAGGGGCTAGATAAATTAGGAAAATTCAACAATAATTCACCCCTAGCCAACTTGTAGACAAATAAATCAAGTTTATCTCCTTCAAGATGACAAAATATGGAAGTCTAATAAATTTCTTATGTTGAAAAAGGAAAATATTTGTTGAATAACTCTGGTTATACACTGTGAATTGGAGGAGTGTCATAAGATGTAAATGGCTAACCAATGACACTGCTGTAAAAAAATGATATGCATCAAGGTCAACAAGACAAGGTTTCATGCAACTTACTCAATGTGGGTAAAATAGGCTATAATAACCATTCAGCAAGGGGAATCCACTTTTCCCACTAGTGCAACTTTTTAGAAGAAAAGCATCTCAAATAGCTTTCCAAACACTTGTTTACCACCTATGTTACACCACCAATTTGAGGATGATATGCAGTGTTGATATTCAACTATATGCCTTGAATTCTAAATGGCTCTTTCCAAAATTTGTTGGTGAATGTGGGATCTCAATTTGAAGCAATGAAAGTGGGTTATCACACACCTTAAAGATATGATCCATGAAGGCCTAGGAAATGAAGGAAGGAATGAAAGGATGTGCTAGGGAAGAAAAGAGCATACTTTGTAAGATTGTCTACCACTTCCATGATGACTAATTTGTTTCCCTCTTTTGGGAGTCCCAAAATAAAATCCATTGAAATATTTGTCCAAACCTATGTTGGGATTGGTATAGGTTTCAATGCCCATAGTATATTTACTCTCTCTCCCTTGTTTCTATGGTAAGAATCATAAGATGCTACAAAATCCTAAATAGACTTTTTCATTCCTTCTTAGAATATTGAATGCTTAGTTATTTCAATATTTTAGCAAGAGTGACCTAATGATGGGGATGAGTGTAGCTAATATAAAACACATTGTTTTAGGGTTGAATATTTTTCTAAAAAAATTCACCTTTTATAATACAATGTATCCTATTTCCATGTATCATGGATTAATGTGATCTATCTGAAGTCATATCAGTTACCATAAAATACTATTTGTTATCCATTCCCTATGGGCTTCCTCAAGCCATGCAAACTTCATAATGATAAGTCAAGAAGTGATGCATCCTCCTCAAATTGTTTGCATAAGGCATTAGCCACAACATTATCTTTACCCTTATTATATATGATCTCATAGTCATACCCCAACATCTTGGTGACCCATTTATGTTGTTATGGTGAGGACAACCATTGTTTGAGGAATTGCTTCTAACTATGATTGTCAACATTGATCCAAAAACACCTTCCAATGATAAATGGTTTCCAATTCTTCATATCTTGAAGGATAGCCATGATTTCATTCTCATATGTGGATTTTCCCAGATTGTGCTAACATAATTACTTATTGGTGATTACCAAGGGGTATCCTTCTTATATCAATACTACAAAAACAGTCCTTCTAAGACAAAATTCTTATTAAAGTTAGACACTACTAATACTGGAGTAGTGCACATGACATCATTTAAAGAAAAAAATTCATGTATATTCTTCACTACATAAAAAGGGGTTTCTCTTAAGGACTGAAGGTAGGGGAGGTACAATTTTGCCATAATTTTTGCAAATTTCTTGTAGTAGCATGTAATTCATAATAATCCCTTCAATGTATTTAATGTTTTGGGATGGATTCCAATCTTGCATAGCCTCCACTTTCATAAGATCAACTCATGACTTCTTCTTGACTTACAATATGACCCAAATATTCAACCCTAGGAGCCCCAAAAGCAGGTTTGGTGCACTTCATGAATAATTTGTTATCTTTTAGTTGCAAGGACTTATCGACTTGCTCTATATATGATTTTCATGCTCACTGTACATCAAGATATCATTGAATAAGATGAGCACACACTTATGTAGGTAGGGTTTGAAATTCTTATTCACGTGGCTCTAAGAGCTGGATGGAGCATTGCAAAGACAAATAAACATCACTAGAAACTCATAATGGCATTTGTGTGTTCTAAAATGTGTCTTAGGTATGTTTATCTCGTTCATCTTGATTTCGTGGTATCTTGAACCAGATCAGGCTTAGTGAAAAAATGTACTCCAAGTAGCTCACCCAAGAGATTGTTAATAATTAGGATGGGAAATTTTTCATTAACTGTAAACTTATTGAGAGCCCTAAAACTAGTACAGATACACCAAGTTTCTTCTTTCTTTAACACTCTTAATATTGGTGACGATTAAGGGCTTATACTACAACATATGACCCTTGCGTCCAATAATCCTTGAATAATATTTTATATTTCATTATTTTGTGTGAAAGGGTGTTAATAAGGACATACATTTGGTGGTTGACATCCTAGAATCAAGGGAATGCCATGGTCATGCTTTGCAATGATCTAACTGCTTAAAAATGATAAAAAATCAATGAATACAATCCCCTTTAAAGGGTTTTTGTTGTGGGGTGGGGGGGGGGGGTGTATGGGGTGGGGGGAATCCTCTTATAATTAATCCAATATAAAATATAAGATGAATATGATCCTAAGACTAGGTACTCCTTGGTTTGCACGCGTGTGTGTGTGTGCAAGAGGCAAATGGTACAGTGCTAATGAAAGGTTCGACCTAAATTAATAATATAACACTAAAAATGTATAACTCAATATATATGGTTCAATAATGGGTTTTATGCTTAACATTCCCCACCCCTTAAAATAATTGTTGTCCTTAATACTTGACTATTTTTTTTCATTTTTGTATGAGTAACTCATCTTTCCATGTCACCTCTTCCACTAAGAGGTTCTTCCATTTGAAAAGGTGCTCAGTAATTTCTTAACCATTGCAATTGATTAAACCTTATTTTAAGGATTGTTTCTGGTTCTAGTACAATTTTCCCTTCTTCATTAATATTTGGTAAAATATCTTAGACTGGGATCTTGTCACTGATAACCTTTTTTAAACAAGAAACATGGTAGACTAGATGTACACATGAAAATCAAGGTAAGTCCAATTTGTAAGCCATGCTTTCAATCCTATGCAACACATTATAAGGGCCATAATACCTGGGTTATAAGTTTTTCCATTTTTTTGTTGCTTGAGGGACATCTTTTTATATGGTTGTAGCCTTAAAAATACCTAATCCCCCACCTCAAAGTCCCTTTCAATGTGATTTTGATATGTTTGTTGTTTCATCCTATTTTGTACCACAATCAAGTTGTCCTTCAATAGTTTGAGAACACCTTATTGGTGCCTTAATTACGTGGTCCTCCATTACGTGAATCTATGTTATTCCTTTCAAGGGTGATGTGATGGATGGAGTATGATGTCCATAAAGTGCCATAAATAGGTACATTATTCATGAAGTATGGAAGGATGTGTTGTACCATCGTTCTACCTAGGGAAACCACTTGACCCATTATTTCCATTTATCAAATGCAAAAAAACAATTATATACTTCTAAACATTTATTGAAAATCTTGATTTTAAGATTGAATTGAGAATGGTAAGATGAGATGTGAGCCAATTGAGTACCCAAACAAGAAAATAATTCAATCCAAAAATTTCCAATGAAAATTGGATCTCTTTCCCTGGAAATAATATTTGGGATTCCATGTTGCTTTTGGACTATTTCCATGAATGTTTCTACCAATGCAATTGCTTTAAAGGGATAAGAACAACAAAAACATGGGCATACTTTTTCAGTAAATATATTATTACCATATTGACATTGTTTCCTTCGTATTTGGGCTAAATTTTTGATAAAATCCATTGAAAATTCTTCACAACATTGGCTTGGTATAGCTAATGGTTGTAGGAAACCTATGGACTTGATTGTCTCTCCCTTATTCTATTAGCAAACCTCACATTCAGCCACAAACTTTTGAACATTAATTATAAGAAATTCCTATAAAAAAATCCTTCTTGGTCATGTTGTAACTTTTTAAGAACCCCAAATGTCCTCCTATACGATAAGTGTGCAATACCAATTTGACCTTTTGTTTTAGTTAATGGGTTATCTTTATATCACAACAAATTGTTTTTCCACACAATTTTATCTAATGCCTTGGGTCCTCTTGTAGTTATTGAATGATATCGCATACCTTATAATTGTGCTTCCATTCTATCTTTGCTTCATCCACCCAGTCATATTGGAAATAAAAAAAGCACATAATAAACCCTTTGTTTCTTCTTATTTCCTTCAAAGTGTGTCTACCACCATATTATGTTTTCCTTTTCTGTACATAATTTCAAAGTCATAACCTAACATTTTTTTAACCTATTTTTATTTATCTTCTAAAGATAATCAATGCTTCATAAAATAGTTTAAACTATCATGATCTATTTTACTTTTAAGTGTCTTCCTATTAGGTAAGATTGTCATTTTTCAGCTAGATGTAGTATGGCCAACATTTATTTTTCATAAATGGGTTTGAGCAGGTTCTTTCCTTTAAGTTGGTTTCTTTCAAAATCAATTGGGATTCCTTGTTGCATTAAAATTGGAACAATTCCACTTCCCTGATGATTCATAATATATAGAGTAGAAAAACCATATTCCACTTCCTTCAAGTCCTTATAAATTTTTTTGAATTTTTGAGAGTCCAATCTACCATCGTTGTGTTTCTTACTTTTTTAAAATATTTCACAAAGAGAAATCTTGTAGAATCCCTAGAGGATGGGTCAAAACCTTCCATCCCTCTTTAATGAACTTGATACATTCTTTCTTATGTAGTCAATTGAGTTCAAAATTAAAGGGAGCAATGGGTTTATCATATCTTCTATGAAACTATAGGAGGATAGGTGAGCTAATAGTACCCCTCCAATATCCACCCAATATCTATCTTTTTCCACTTCCATTAAAATATTCACAAATGCAAGAGATATTTCTAACCTCTTTAAAACCCCATATACCCTATCATATTGTTTCTCCATGTAGGCATCCTCTTAATAATTTCCAAATAAATGAGCCCCATCCCCTCAATATTCAATAGGAAATATTGTCCTAGCCTATCCTATCTCACATTCACTCCCTATAATTTTGAACTACATAATGAAATTTAAATCACTGACAATAATTGACTTAGTATGCTTCAAGACCTCTTGGGCAAATAAATAATAATTAAAATTATTTGTATTCACATGGCCCATAATAATTGATAATTGCAATGATGTAACCTAACTCTTAGACTTGTAAATTTATGGATATGCCAATTGCAATAACATACGACTTCAATAAGGGAATGTTAGTAGTTTTCCAACTAGTGATAAGCCCCCAAGAAGAACCATTTTCACCAATAGTTGGGAACTATCAACTATATTAACTTTGTTTGGTTTAGAATAAATAGGGTGAAAGTATTAAACACCTAGGTCAACAATACATTAAGATTTTACTTCCCTACTATCATATTCTTTTTTCGTGTCCAAAATGGTATTTATTGTATTCTTGTGATTGGAAAAATTATGGAAGAAAGTAGTATTTTCATCACCCTTATCAATTTTTATACCCCTAATTTTTTATCCTTCAATCAACCTATTTTTGGCAAGTACATTTTCATTTTTATTTTCCATTTCCTTCAACTTATTTGTCTCCTCATCATAAAAACTCCCTTAGAATTCATCGCATATAGAGTAGACAAACATTATTTGACTTCCTTCAAGTCCTTATCAATGTATGAATATCTAAGAGGCCATAGCTTCTACTATTATTTTTAAAAAAATTTAAAATATTTCAGAAATTGAAAAGTTGCAAAATCCATAAAAGATGTGTCATAACTCATCCATTCCACTTAACTAAATTGATACATTGTTCCTCGTTTAACTAGTCTAAGTTAGACTTAAAGGGTTAACAAGTTTATTATCACTTCTATTAGTTTATAAGAGGATATCAAATTGATCAAAACCACCCCAAGATCTACACTATGATCTTATCTTTTGAATTTCCATTAAAAAAGTTCTCATAAGCACGAAAGTTATAAAAAATAATTTTAAATCCCATCTACCTCAATCTTATTATTTCTCCATGTGGGCATCTTCTTAATAGGTTTCGCATTAGCTAGCTCCATCATATCATCTTATATTTGAAATACTCTCCCAGCATATCTTGTCTCACATTCACCCCCATCCTTCTAAACTACTAAGAGTGAAATTTTAAACACCCTTATATTATAATTCATCAAGACCTCCTAGGCAAAGAAAGTATCCCCAAAAGTATTCTTATCTTCATATGCTCCATACTAGTTGACATATATAATGTTTTAATCTAGGCCTTGAGCCTAAAAATATATGCATATGATAGTTGCAATAATAGAAGACTTCTATGAGAGAATGTTACTTGTTCTCCAACCAATTATAAGCCCACTAGATGAACCATTAGAATCAACAACTATGAATTCCCAACCTATAAAAAACTTTCCTATATCATTTAGTAACTTCTTCCCTATGCCCATAATAGTCTCTAAGAGCAAAAAAACATTAGGATTGTTGGTTTTTACTAATGTAGCTAGCTCCAGTCTTTTTAAAAGGCTATCCAACCCCCTTGCATTTATGTATAAATTTATCATTTGGAAATATTTGATGGGGCTTGTCCCGCTCTAAGAACCCTTTTCAAAGGCCTTTGCTTCCTTTGCTGAATCATTCTAAGGGTTTTTATTAAACATAATGGAGAAAGAGTTGTTTTTACTATGAATTTTTGGGTGAACTTATTTTGTTGGATCACACCTTAGTCCACCCTTTATTCTTTCCACCACTCTTTGACTATCCTTCTTTATTGGCCTCACCTAATATCTAATACTTGCATGATATAAATGTGAGACACCTTATCTTGAACTTCTATCCCATCCCTTGTACTTGACTTGTCATTTCCTCTAGTCCCACCCCAACAAGCCTTGAACTTGTTACCCTTATTTTTGGTATCCTCTTTACTCACTACCAAATCCCCACAATTTTGAAGAGCCTTAACCCAAGGTACCATTACCATATTATATATACATTTATTTAAATAATGTCTAACAAGAAGTAATGTTTTTATAAAAGATCTACTATGAAAATATTGATGCACTTTTGGATCGTTAGCCTTTGGAACCAAAGGATCTTCTTAGTGAGAATTGACTTAGACCTTCAACACTTCAATTAGGCCACATATTGACCATTAGGAATTACCTTAATCCTTTTTTTATAGAAACTTACCATTTGGTTGATGGCCCTAGACATCCTTCCCTTTACCATTGAAACTTTAGGACCTTTTAAATCCCCATTTTGACTTGATGTGTTTTCAATACAAACCTTCTTTGAGAATTCAAGCTACACTTCTCTACCATGCATCCCTAGGCATGAAATCGCACATATATAAATGAGACTAATAACAAGAACATTGATAAAAATGCAAGAACTGAATACATCACAAAAATATGGAGAGAGAGAGCGTTGATGGCCCTAGACATCCTTCCCTTTACCATTGAAACTTTAGGATCTTTTAAATCCCCATTTTGACTTGATGTATTTTTAATACAATCCTTCTTTGAGAATTCAAGCTACACTTCTCTACCATGCATCCTTAGGCATGACATCGCACATATATAAATGAGACTAATAACAAGAACATTGATAAAAATGCAAGAACTGAGAGAGAGAGAGAGCCTTTACCATTGAAACTTTAGGATCTTTTATATCCCCACTTTGACTTGATGTATTTTTAATACAAACCTTCTTTTAGAATTCAAGCTACACAACTTTATGACTTATAAGTTCAAACTTAGACTATAAGATCCCCAAATATTTAGATCAATCTCCCCTCCTTAGAAAATAGTGGCCCCCATCATTCAACCATGCTAAATAGAGAGGGAGCCCATTATGTTTAATGCACCATCGTGAATACAATATGCTATGATCTAATGAAGAGGAGGGCTTTGTGTGATTAACCCATAATGGTGGGTTTGTGGATGACCCATAACTATCATGACTACAATGTGCCAAGTGCCAATGAAGAGAATGGTTTTGTATGGTGACAAACCTCAGAATTGACATCTTTTTACACCCACTTTTCCCTATTATTAATTCATTTTCACTATCCTATAACCCTATATTATTATATTCTAATACTTATATGAGGTATTTAGACATAAAGTGATTTACAATGCATTTCATAAGTATTTTATATGAATTTATGATTAAAAATTAGAAAAATATCATATTTCTATTTATCTTTGAGTTAATTTGCAAAGGCAATGTGCTAGCCAGGTTTTTATGTAGGTCAAAACGTTGCCACAAGGTGTATCTTGGTTGCAGTTGTTGTAACATCAAAAATACAATTGTTGCAATTCTCAATACTACAAATCCAATCATTCTACAATTGTTGCAACTTTGGTTATTGCACATTGTTGCAACTCTGCAACATTGTTCTACATTGTTGCAACTTTGACTATGTTGCTACAATTCCAGTAGTTTTTAGAAAAAACTTGTGATGTGATTTATAGGAAAATAAAAATCAATTTGAAAATTATAAAACATTGTTTTTCTAAAGAATGAGCCGAATTGAGTAACCCATGAGAAAATTTCTACAACATTAAGCCAACAAAATTATGCAACATTTTTCTTTTTAGATTCCCTAAAAAAATAGAGTTCAACGACATCATATTCCAATAAATAGGGCACTTCAAGTATTTACATGATGGTTATATCAGCATCCCATTTATAACATCCCATTCCAACCATCTCATTTCTACCATAACCTATTTTGAAAAAAAATGATTGATCATATTTTCCTAGCATGTTGGCTTGATAACTTTACTAAAATAGATTTGG